>PVIH01000992.1:159908-178849 GCA_004025045.1 Sigmodon hispidus | reverse complement strand
AGCTAAGATAAAAGGCACAGATGACAGCCTATGTTGGAGAGGATGCGGAGCAAGGGGAACACTCCTCCATTGTTGGTGGGAGTGGAAGCTTGTTCAGCCACTTTGGAATACAATATGGAGGTTTCTCAGAAAATTGAGAATCAATCTACCCAAGGACCCAGCAATACCACTTCTGGGTGTATACCCTAAAGAGGCACATTCACACTCCAAAAGTATTAGCTCAACTATGTTCATAGCAGCATTATTTGTAATAGCAAGAACCTGGAAACATCCTAGATGTCCCTCAACTGAAGAATGGATTAACAAACTGTGGTACATATACACAATGGAATACTACTCAGCAGTAAGAAAAAATGATATCCTAAAATTTGCAAGCAAATGGATGGATTTGGAGAATATCCTCCTGAGCGAGGTATCACAAACTCAGAAAGATAAGCAGGGGATGTACTCACTCATTAGTGGTCTCTAAACAAACAAACAAGAAAAAAAGCCAAGCATGCCCAAGCTGCAAACCACAACCACTGAATAGCTTGGGATCAGAAACACCCTGGACTGACCCTTCGGATCTCACTCCAACTATAGGAACACCTGACTCACTCTTGAGGGAGGGGCGACAAAACTGGATTTGCCAGGAATGGAGACTGAACTAAGCAATATTAGGTCAGTGGGACCATAGGACTGTCTGCTTCTTGCCCAGGGAGGGGATGGGAAGTTGTGAAGAAGAAAAAATGACCTGATGTGGCGGAAGGGGGAAGGGACCTTGAATAAGGATATACAGGGATGGAAAAAAAAATTCAGAGGGAAAGCTGAACACAAAGTAAATATATGTGTAGCAATCTTATTTGCATTATCACCCTTGATAAGTCATGCTTATGATTTTTATCTTCTTTATAGTTATTGTTAACTTATCAGCATTTTAAATGCATTTTACTGTTTTTCTTGATAAATACAAAATAAATAAAGAAGAAAAAAAGAAAGAAAAAAAAGAATAAATATACAACACATATAAAGTCCTAGCTTCAGTCCCCAGTGCTATATCAATAACAACTATAAAGTTAAGTGATACCTATAGAAGAAAATTTAAATTATTGGAAAATTCCTTTTAACTACCAGGCACAGTGAAACATATCTGTACCCTGCTGCAAGGGAGGCTGAAACAGGACAGGCATTTAAAATAATTTGTCTACCAGCCTGGAAACAGAGAAAGGTCAATCCTATTTCAAGTAAAAAATTATCATCAATGCACAAATAAAAGAAAAATGTGGCATATATATATACATATATATACACACATGTGGCTATATTCATATGTACATATGTATATATGGGCTTTAGGGATTAGTTTTTATTTGCTTTTGTTTTTGAGACAGGGTTTCTCTGCATAACAGCCCCAGCTTTAACTCACTTTGTAGAGCAGGCTGACCTTGAACTCAACAGAGATCTGCTTTCCTCCTGGGTGCAAAGATTAAAGGCCTATGCCACCACCACCTGGCATGCATATATTTAATATAATGCAACTCATCATTTGATGGGGGATAGAGTTGAGACAGGATGTCATGTAGCCTTGGCTGGCCTTGAATTTGCTTGTAGCTGAAGATGACATTGAATTCTTGATCCTCTTGCTCTCCTGCCTATATTATACTCTCAAGTATTAGGATTATAGATGTGTACTCTGGTATGAAGCAAGCTTATGCTTCAACCCTAAAACAGAAAAAAGTATTCTGCTAGACACAGATACACATACATCTCTGTACACACATGCACACCACAGAGAAGTGGGTAGTGGGGACAGAGCCCAAACAAATCCACTTATATTATAAAACTAGGTCTCCTTAGGTAGGTCTCTATGGGCCATCTATCTCAGTTGCACATGATGTACTCACATATCATCATCCAATCCTGGATCCAATTGTTCATCATCTACTACAATACCAGAGGCTATTTCTGCCTCTTCCTGGTCTTCTTTAGGATGCTGTGACTTTGTTGTTACTACTGAAAGAAATGGTAAAGATTAAAATAGACTAATCTATGCATTTGATGAACAGCATATTACCCACAATCCTGTGGTGAGTGCCATTCATAATGACAAAACAAGGTTCTGACATGGATGCCAACAGATATATGTTGTCATTTGAATGTGAAATGTTCCCCACGGGCTCAAGTATTCAAGTACCAGCTATTGGTACTATGTGGGGGAAGTTGTGGACCCTTTGGGAGGTGGTTCCTAGATGGATAAAGTGGCTTGTTGGGCAAAGAGTATTGAGTTTTATGGTCCTGGCCTGCTTCTTGACCCATCTCAACTTCCTGGTGCACTGAGATGTGTGCAAGCAGCTGCCATATACACCAGAGACATCTTCTGCCATGCCTTCCTGGCCATGATGTAGAACGGCTCCTCCTCAAATCACTAACCAAAAGAAGTCCTTTTTCCCGTAAGTTGCCTCTTGTTGAGTATTGAGTATCAGTGATGAGAAAAACAATTGAATGACATATCCAGTTATTTGGTGATGTACTATAAGTAGTGTGCAACACAAGAAGATATTTTTAAAAAATGAGTATCACGATAAGAACCAGACAGGAAGCGACAAAACTGCCCCATTTGGAGGTTGCATAGAAATTTTAAGAAAGGTATGAGTGTTAAAACTCAAGACTTGCCAGAACTGAACCAACTTCTCCATTTCTGTAAAAAATAGTTTACATCTGTGTTTTATGCACATAGTGATGTGGCCTCCAGAACAAACTGGAAGTATACGCATATTCCCCTTTGTTATTGCAGCTGGGTCTTTGTATTCATACTTATATCTCAAATAATAATCTTGATCTGGGTATGGTAACATCTGCCGGGAATCACAGCACTTGGGAAGCAGAGACAGGATGATAAATGAGTTTGAGACCAACCTGGGCTATACAAGATCTTTCCTAGTGTCTTAGTTACTTTTCTGTTCCTCTGGAAAAACACCCAGGTCAGCTGCCTGCTTGGATGGGGTATGGCTCCTTTCTTGCACTACATCTGCATAAGCTTTTATTATTTCTTTTTAGGAGCAGAAAATTCTTTCAGCCTTTTCCATGCACGAGTTGCAGAATTAGCTGAGAACACCACTCCCTTTGTTCCATTTTGAATCTAGCCTCTTTTCTGGCACAAGCCTTGGCTCCAGCGTTAAATATCCTTGTGCTCTTTTTTTGCTTCAAACTGTACATTTTGTATTTCTTTTTGCCCTGCTTGCTCTTTTCCATTATACAACTGCATAAGAAAAATTACTAATAACCACACAAAAGAGTCAATATTAGGCTGTCTTGAAATTTCCTCTCTAGGGCTGGAGAGATGGCTCAGAGGTTAAGAGCACTGACTGCTCTTCCAAAGGTCTTGAGTTCAGTTCCCAGCAACCACAAGGTGGCTCACAACCATCTGTAATGAGATCTGGTGCCCTCTTCTGGCCTGCAGGTGTACATGCACACTGTATACGTAATAAATAAAAACCTTTAAAAGAATTAATTTCCACTGCCAATGAAATTTGTCCACAACTCTTCAAGTTAACCTTAGGTAGAGTCATAGAATAGGGCAAAAAGTCAGCCACATTCTGTACTAAAATAACCATTACTAATACTGTTCACCTCTAAAACTTTTTGAGCTGGGTCTCTATGCTCCCTCTACATTGCTCTCAGCACTACTGTCTTTCAGGCTCCTACTATTCTGGACCATTAAGACCCACTTATAGCATTCAACCACTTTCCTAGTCTAAAGTCCCAAAGTCTTCCACATTCCTCCAAGAAACAGCTTGGTAGGACCTGTCACAGCAATAGCCCACTCCTGGACACCAACCTCTGTCTTAGCTATTGTCATAACAAAACACCATAACCAAGGAGACTTCCAAAGGAAAATTTTAATTTGTAACTCATCATTGCAGAGGGTTAGAATCCATGAACATTTAGGCAGGGAACATGGCACCCGGCAGGAAGGTATGGTGCTGCATCAGTAGCAGAGAGCTCACATCTTGTGATACAACCATGAGGCAGAAAGAGCTAACTGGGAATAGCATTTGGAACCTCAAACTATGCCCTTATAAGACCACACCTCCTAATCCTTCCCAAACATTCCATCAACTAGTGGCCAGGGATTGAATTTTATGAGCCTATGGTGTGTGTGGTGGGGGGGCAGGGGATCATTGGATATTTGTCTGGTTTGGGTATCAAGGTGATCATGGATCATGGCTTCTAAAAAGAATTTTAAAGTGCTCCTCTTCTAGTTTATGAAATAACTGAAGGAGTGCTGTTGTTTAAGGAGTGTTAGCTCTTTGAAGGTTTGAAGGTCTTTGCAGAATCTGTCGGGGTTGAGCATTTTTTAATTGGGAGAGTTTTATTACTGCTTCCGTCTTATTGACTGTTCTATGTCTGTTTATTTACTTCAACTTGATTTAACTTTGGTAGGTCATATGTATTAAGAAATTTATTCATCTTTTTCTTTCTTTCTTTTTATTTTCCAGTTTGGTTAAGTATAGTTTTATAGTACACTATGAGTCTCTGAATTTCCTAAGTGTCTGTTATAATATCTTCCTTTCATCTCTGCTTTTATTGTGTCTTCTCTCTCTTTTTTGGTGAATTTGGGTAAGGGTCTGTCAATCTTGATAATCTTTTCAAAGCACCCGCTCTTTTTTGAATACTTCATTGTTGTCCTTGTTGTCTGTGATTTGCTAATCTCAGCCCTGACTTTTATTATCACTTCCTATCTACTCTGGAGCATTGTTTGCTCTTAGCCTCAGGTTTAGCATTAAGTGATTAATGTTCAATCTCTCCAGTAGGCACTTAGTGCTATAAACTTTGCACTTATGAATGCTTGCATTGTGTCCCATAGATTTGAGGATGTAGTGTTTTCATTTTCATTCAGATCTAGAAAGTGTTGAACTTCCTTCTTGATTTTTCCATGGACACAATAGTAGTATATTGTTTACTTTCCACAAGTTTGTGTACTGTCTGTTCCTTCTGTTGTTGTTGATACCCAGCTTTATGCCTTTGTGGGCAGTAATATGAAGGATGTTATTTCAATTTTCTTTTGTAAATGTGTTAAGACGTGCCTTGTGTCCCAATATGTAGTTGATTTTGCAGACAGTTTTGTGGGCTACTGAGAATAAATAAGATATATTTTTTTAGTGTTTGGGTGGAGTGTTCTGTAGGTGTCTGTTAGAACTATTTCATTTGTGATGTCACTTAGCTTCACCATAACTATAGTTTTTGTCTGGATCTGGAAGAGTGAAGTGCTGAAGTTTCCAGTATCACTGTGTCAGAGTCAATCTGTGACTTTGGATTTAATAACATTTGTTTTTATGAACGTGTCTGTCTCTCTGGAGCACAAAGGTTTAGGACTGTAACAGCCTCTTGGACTTTTCCCTTTAAGAAGTGTAAAAGGTCCTTCCAGACCTCTTTTGATTAGTTTTGGTTTTAAATATGTCTTGTCATGTATTAGAATAGTTTCTTTAC
Organism: Sigmodon hispidus; assembly: GCA_004025045.1. Lineage (NCBI taxonomy): Eukaryota > Metazoa > Chordata > Mammalia > Rodentia > Cricetidae > Sigmodon > Sigmodon hispidus. The sequence continues at coordinate 173,380 of PVIH01000992.1, read as the reverse complement.
TCCTTCTGTGTTCAGAATAAAAACCATCAGGGCCCCAGCTGTGCGTGCTTGCCTGCTTGATTGACAGGACTACATACACTTCTGCAGAAGTTCTGCCTTGCTGAAATACTCTAGATAATGTGTTATCATCTTAGAATCCTCAGACCCCTTTCTAACACCCGGGCTGTTTCAAATACAAGGTCTTCCAGCTTTTCTCCTGAAGTGGTAGGGCCATAGTTATACAGCACCGAGCCTGACCTATGCTTGATTTCTCCAGAATGAATTTAATCATTCATTCTGTAATCATCCTAGGGAAAAATTAAACAATAACATAGATGTAAACATCCTAGGAAAAAGTTAAACTGTAACATAGAAAATTATATTTTGATTCAGTGGAAAATAAATCACTTAGTAATGAATCTATGTTTAAACAAAGATTAAAAATTATGTAGTAGCCATTTTGAGTCAAAAGAAAATCTGTTAGTAAAAATATAATAAATATTAGTCAGGTGTGCTGGTGCATGCCCTTAATTGTAGCACTTAGGAGGCACAGGCACAGTGTGTATCGTGTGTGTGTGTGTGTGTGTGTGTGTGTGTGTGTGTGTGTGTATCATATATAATGTAGCTGTACCTAATGATGTGTGCTTGTAATTCAAGGTACTCAAGAAGCAGGAAGATCACTTGTGCTTATAAGCTTGACGTCTTCTTGGATAAGATTCTGGCAAGAAAGAAGGGATGGATATTGCTTTAAAAATGAAGAACACTCAGGAGGCAGAGACAAGTAGATATTTGTGAGTTCAAGGCCAACCTAGTCTACATAGCAAAGAGTCCCTGGCCATCCAGCCATCTAGAGCTACATAGTGACACACAGTCTTTAAAAAAGTGGAAACAAAACAAAATGAACTGTATTGGTTTGCATTCTTACTGCCCTCAGAGAAACAAAGTGAGCCTCGTGAATGCCTATCAGAGCTGAGCAATGCTAAATTGTCATCCCTGGAGTACCACCAGTCCCTTTCATCTGCTGTCATCTTCAATGCTACACAAAATTATGCCTGCATCCTTGGAAGTTTGTGCCATTTGTTACATCACTTGGAAACAGCTTAGTCAGAGCAAACCACACAAGGCAAGACATGTTCCCAGTTCTGGACCCTTTTGCATTCATAAAGCATTGACATAATTCCTTGGGGGTGGCAGTAGCTTTGTTAAAAAATAAGCTACATACCAGCTTCTCCTTTAGTGGCCAACAGTGAGCTACTGCAGGTGCATGCTGCTGTCAAAGCACTCAGGGTCCCTGGCACATCACACCACCACTGCTTCCCATTTTCTGGACTACCTTCCATCACAATCACTTGGCTATCTGTAAAGAATACGGCATTAGCAAAAATAAAGATGCTTCTGTGTTTCCGTTTTTATAGCACCACAGAATGTTAGAACCACAGGTGTAATCGCATTCCTCATTTTATTAATAAAGAGACCAGTACAAAAACCTTATTGCCTTTTTGTCACATGTTGATGAGAACAGTCATATTTTACTTTGTGATAAATTTCCATGTTCTTATTTTTTAAGTTGAGTTCACCCTCAGATGTCTTACTGAATGATTAGTCAGCTTATACACATACAATAATTCATTTTAGTGGTACACACTTGGCCCTTGGCAACCAAAGCAAATTAATTACAGGGCATCCAATGTAAAATTGCATGTGGGCCAGGAGATGGGTCAGCAGTTGAAAGCACTTGCAGCTCTTGCAGAAGATTCAAGTTTGCTTCCCACATGGTCTCTTTCAACCACCTGTAAGTCCAGCTTTAGGGAGATGCTATGCATATGGCCTCTGCAGGCACTGTCCAAATGTGTATACAAACACACACACACATACAATTAAAAATAATAAAAATATTTTAATATGTGTATGATTAGTTTATATGCAATAGGCACTACTTGCATAAAACTCATGCATAGCTTCCCACATTCTTTTGTAGGGTGTGGGAATGAGACCGTGTCTCATGTAGTTCACACTAACTTTGAACTATCTATGTACTTGAGGATGATCTTGAACTGGTACTCCTGATCTCCATCTATATCTCTAAATGTTGGGATTGCAGCATGTGCTACCATGCCTAATTACCAGCATGTTATTAAGACTTAATTTTTATTATGTTTAGTAATTATGTATATATGTGTGAGGGTACGGGTTTGAGTCTGTTTGCAGTACTTGAAGAGGCCAGCAGATGGTGTTGAGTCTCCTACAACTAGAGTTACATGGGGCTGTGAGCCACCATATTTGAGGGCAGGGAAGTGAACTGCTCTGCCATCTCTCCAGCCTATTCAATAAGCTTTAAATGAACCCTAGATGACTTATCCAGCACAACACAATGTGAACACTGCATACATCATTGTTATACTATTCAGGAAACAATGACAAGAAAACATCTGTATGTGTTCAGCATAGATCAAAGAGTTTTTTTTCTGAATAGTTTCCACTTGGGATTAATTGAATTCAAAGACATGGATGGCTATCCACTCAATTTATAGCATGGTTTTAAATTTCAACCCATTCTCAGGGTTAAGTGATGAAAAGGAACAGAGGAAATGAGCAGGGGCTAGAGAGATGGCTCAGAGGTTAAGAGCACTGACTGTTCTTCCAGAGGACCTGAGTTCAATTCCCAGCAACCACATGGTGGCTCACAACCATCTATGATGAGATCTGGTGCCCTCTTCTGAACACTGTATACATAATAGATAAATAAATAAATCTTTTTTAAAAAAGGAAATGAGCAATAAAAACCTTCCCTCTTTATTAAGATATCTTCCAAGGGCTTGGGGGAATGACTCGATGAGCAAAACCTGCTTGTTGTATAAGCATGACCACCAGAGTTTTCTGGAGCTTGAACCGAGGACCTTGTACATGCCCTAGACAGCAGAGTTGCATGCTTAACCCTAAGCCAATCTTATTGATGGGGGGGGGGAATTATCAACAAAATTACAAGTCTGTAATTAAGCTGGCGTGGGGAATAAAGTCAAGCAGACTCACCTGCTTCTTCCCCCTCTCACTCCAGGAAAAATGGCAGGTGCACTTTTCTTCCTTTACCTTTGTAGGACCACAATATCCACTGCTAGGATAACCAGCAGCCAAGTCTCAACTTGACACTTATGAGGCCCAAACAATGTCTGTAAAATCTTTGGTGACTGAGAGGTGACAACTATTCCAATTAATGTGTGTGGCTCAATTAATAAGCCTGATCAGTAATCACAGGGAAATGATTATGCCAATATTTATTTAAGGTGACTTATAACGTAAAATGCAGAGGATATTGGAATGATCCACTCTGTCCGGATGGAATGGATCTTTTTTTTAGGTGGCAGGAAAGCAGAGAGAGCTGTGTTGATGGACTAGAACTTTAAGCTATTCTTGGCCACGCCTTAAGGCTATGGTTTGAAGGTCAAAGGTGAAATCCAAACCTGCACTGGCCCAGAGGCCACACCCTTAGGTCAGGGAGGTGCTGAATCCCACTATAAGTGTGTATTGGCAGCACATCTGTGCCAGGCCTTGGCTTTCCCTAGCTGATGACTGACAATAACTGACCAAAGACTCACCATCAGACATGGTGGGGCAGGTAGAGGTGACATCTGCTGTTGCCATGATTTGCAGCAGAGTCTGAGGTGTTCTGACATCCCACTGTCTTCTGTTCTCTATAGCAACATCCTTCAAGAAACCCTCTGGATGTAAAAAATAACTCATTAGTTCCATAGCAGCCAGGTTATAACAACAGCACTGAACAATTCTTAAGAGCTGTCCTTTGCTTTCTATTGTTGTGACAAACACGACCAAAAGCAACTTTTGGAGGAAAGGATGTATTTCATCTTACAGCATCATGAAGGAAGTCAGGGCAGGACCTCCAGGCAGGAGCTGAAGCAGACACCATGGGAGAGTGCTGCTTACTGGCTTGATCTCAGGCTCACATTCAGCTCCCTTTTTTCTGCCTCTCCAAACCACCTGCCTAGGGCTGTCATAACTAGTGGGGCCCTCCTTCAGCAATCATCAGTCAAGAAAATGCCATGCAGGTTTGCCCACAGGCCACGCTCATAGGGGCCCTTCCTCAATTAAAACTCACTCTTCCCAGATGACTCTAGTTTGTGTGGAGTTGACAGAAAACTAAGCAGCCCAGGGGCCCAAGAGTAGGATGTTCAAGCCACAGGAACCACCACCTAGACTACTGACAAATCCAACAAAGAAGGCTGAAGCTGTAACCCGATTTCAAGTTGTTATGTTTTTATCATTAATGTTTGATCGTCCAGTTTAACTAAGGACTAAGGAAATACATGAATGGACAAATCACTGAGACATCCATGAGAATGCTCATGTGACTCTGTTTCTACCAATGCAATCTCTATTTATTTTAAATCTATCTCTCTCTCTCTCTCTCTCTCTCTCTCTCTCTCTCTCTCTCTCTCTCTCTCTCTCTCTCTCTCTCTCTCTCTCTCTCTCTCCCCAGTGTGTTCCCTTTCTTTGTCCCAGACTGGCTGGGAACTCATAGCAATTTTATCTTCCTGCCTTAGCCTCCCCTATGCTAGGGCAGCAAGCAAGAGCCACCAGGCCTAGATCTATTTTTTAAAACATATTTATTTTATTACTTATTTGTGTATGTGTGTGCAGGTGGCAAAAAAAAAGCATCTGATCCCCTGGAGTCAGAGTTTGGTTTGGATCCACCTAATGTGGTTGCTGGAAACTATACTAGGGTCCTCTGAAAAAAAGTCAAGGGTTTTGAACTGCCAAGTCATCTCTCCAGCCCTAAATCAATTTTTTTTTAATTTTTAATATTTTTTATTTTTATATGTATGGGTATTTGCTACCATGTTTTTCTGTGCTCCTAGTGCCTGCAGAGGTCATAAACAGAGTAGAAGTCAGATCTCCTGGAACTGGAGTTACAGACAGTTGTGAGCTGCCACATGGTGCTTGGACTTGAACCCAGGTCCTCTGCAAAAACAGCCAGAGCTTTTAACCTCAGATCCATCTCTCTAGCCCCAATAAGTTAAAAAATAGGCCCGTTGAAATGGCTCAGCAGGTAAAAGCACCTGCTGCCAAACCTGACAGCCTGAGTTCAATCCCCAGGACCCACGTGAGAACCAGTTCCTCCAATGTCCTCTGAACTTCATGTGACACACACATACACACACACACACACACACACACACACTTAATTGAAAAATTAAGGAACTAAATTATACTATTTATGAAACTTAATAAAAGTACTGTACTTTTAAAAATATTAATTTTTATTTAATATTTATAATTAAATTTAATTTATTTAATGAATTTAATATTTAATATTTATAATAAAATTTATATTTAATTATTATTAATTTTTGGCCTTTTGATCCTGGATCTTGCTGTGAGGCCTCAACTTCTGTACCTCCTATTTCAGCCTCTCAAGTACTGGGATTATAGACATCAGCCACTATGCTCAGCCAAGCTTTTCATTATTAATACTATATCTATTATAAGAAATAATTACTTCTATTCTGTGATTTTTTTTTACATCTCAAAATATTGATTGATTGATTGATTGTTTTCATTTGGTTGGTTTCTGAAGTACTGAACTTGCTGTGTGGCCCATACTGGCTTTAAACTCTTGCTTTCAACTTGGTCTCCTGAGTGTGAAGAGTACAAGTGTGTACCACCATGCCCAGATTCTTTGTGCTTTGAATAACCAGTTCTTCCCTATTTTTATCTATCTGTCTGTCTGTATATATATATATATATATATGTACATATATAATATATATAATATGTATTCTTTTACTTCATTTTTAAATATGTAACATTTTACATATAATTTTTAATTTGGTTTTGTTGTATCATTATTTAGACGCAGATTTTGTATTTTTTCCAATGCAATGCTTAGTTTTATTTGATATAATAAAGAATCAAATAAAAAAAAAAAGAGTCTCAGGGAGGAACTGTCTGGATCTGGATGGCCTGTGGGCTCCTCTGTTGGGGACTTTCTTCACATCCTTAATTGATGAAGGAGAGCTCTGCACACTGTGGGCAGCACAACTCTCTAGGTTTGGCCCCTGACTGTATGAACAGAGAACTGGGTAGCAGAGTGTCTGCTTCTGAGTGTGGATGTGATGTGATAGCTGCTTCAACTCTGGGTTCTTCCAGAGCCCACATCAGCCTACAATTCCAGTTCCAGAGGATCTGCCTCTGGCCTCCCCCAGCACCTTCATGCAAGTGGTGCACACAAACCCATCCAGGTACACATGTATAAAAGTCAGCCAATTGGTCCTTTCTTTCTTAAAATAAGGGAAGATCATTTATTAGGAACCTATGATTTAGGCTGGACTTTGTACATGATCTACATCACTCCTCTTGTTACTGCAGCCCTCTGTGGTTACTACTGCTGCTATTCTCCATGCTTCAGAGAGGAAAAGAGGGTTTAGAATAGGAAAGAAACTTGCAAAAGAAGAAATGCCCCATGACCAGAAACCCCAGTGCCAGCTAGGATTCAGACTAACAAGCCCTGTGTCACCACAGTGATCAAGGGACACAGAAGAAGGCGTGGAGGCAGAGGAAAAGTGCACAGGCGTCTCTGAGAAGGAGATGGCCTGGATGTGTAGAAGGAACTATCTCCTTGGCAGTGGCCTTGAGCTGAAGCAAAGGTCCCTGGGAAAGCGAGGGACACATGCTGAGGTTGAGGTATTTGTCACACCAGCCCAGAGAGTTGTTCAGTGGGTCCTGAAAAAGGCCTGTAAGTGTGGCATTCAAGGAACAGCTGGAACAGCAGAAGGAGTGGGTAGAATTACCCTGTGCGCGTGTGCGCATGCACGTGTGCATGCGCATGGGAGGAATGCTGAATAAAGGGTGTATGCAGGGAAGGAGCCAGGAGCACAGTGGAGAGAGTTGGAGATGACTGACTGGAAATGAAAAGCTTCCTTCCAAATAACATGTACCTGCTTCTGGGCCACAGAGCTCCTCAAAGGCGCTGTCTGTGTAATCTTCATGCTCCTTTATAGGTCTAGACTCCTGAGACGTCATGCCATTTTCAAAGCTCAAAGTATCATTTAGTTTATCCAGTGCCTAAAGAAATTTGTTTTTCATGAGAAAGAAGCCATGTTGGGAGTTAAACGCATTAATGTGTGTGTTCACAAATGTAAATTTTCAAGCTACATGGTGAGTTTTTAATATATATATCATATGTATACATAATATATATGTATATATGTTAAACAAATCCATATAGTTTTAAAGGTAAAACCATTTTGACTGAAACAGAAACAGCAATGTTTCCATTTCTTTTTCCAAATAGCAGCCAGCCCTGATCATGGAACAACTCAGTTTGACCTAGGCTTTCTATCTTCTAAATCACTCTACTCACTTCAGGGTTTCCTTATCCATGACTCCCACTCTAAGTATCCAACATAATATTCCTCTTCTTCTTAAAGATTTATTTACTTATGTTTTATATGTATGAGTGTTTTATCTGCATGTATGTCTATATACCACTTGTGTATCTGGCGCCCACAATGGCCAGAAGAGGGTGTTGGATCCCCTGGAACTGTCATTACAGATGATTGTGAATGTCATGTGGGCAGAGAATCGACACCCCAGGTCCTCTGGAAGAGCAACTATTGCTCTTAACCGCTGAGCGATCTCTCCAGCTTCTTTGTTTTTCTTCTTAAAGGATGGCCTCACTGTGTTGTCTGCAGTGTTCTAGAATTCCCAGACTCACACAATCATCCTACCTCAGCCCTCCCAGAAGTTGATACCACGGATACCAACCACACCAGACTTTACAACCAAGTCAATTAGGTCCTAAAACTGCTGCTCGTATTCCATTACCAGTATTAAAATGGTCATTTTGGTTTGAGGCGGCTAGTGGCAAAGAATTTTCTTTGATAACATGTAAGCTCTAATCTCTAGCAGCACATGAAAATGAGTGTCAGAGATGATTAAGCACCAGACACTTTGCTTCTAGGTATAGATATGAAATTCTCATTACAGTGTGTGCAACAATGTCATGAACCTGAAGACAGACTGACTTTGTTTTAGTTGACCATGGCAATGCGTACATAATGACATACCTCATTCTCTTGGACTGTGTCTTCCTCAGAGATACACTTATCTAGGCAAATTTCAAACTTTACCCCTCTCTAGAATAAGCAAGAAAGAAATCTCAGTTTAGCAGTTCAATACCTTCACATTATAACCCCCGAGGTCAGTTCATGTTGACGGCATGCATACTTAAGATCAGTAGTGTAGCACCACAGTGGGGCTATTCCATAAGATAGTGGGAATCACACAGGAAAGGTAAACTGTAAGCATGGACCCCAGTCGTCTTTCTAGTATGCAAGCACAGGACAGGAATGTTTGGATCTTAGTTTTATATATCTGCTTCGGAATTTTACTATCTTTTATATTCTGAAGCCTAATTTCTTTCAAGGCTCTTTCAATATTCTGGAAGCTTAGAGAAAAACATTATTCTGTCATCTCATATCAATTATATATTCATAGTATCTAAATTCATATTACTGTAATTTCTATAACTTAATTTCTACACATTGAATCTGATGCTTCATTTTAGAATAAAAACATCTTATTTGCCAAGAAAAATTAATCATAATTCACTAAAAAGTTAGGTACAGTATTCATTAAATTAAAAGTCATGTACTTAACACTGTCATTTTAATGGGCAAAAATTCTATAATGCGACAAAATTCTCTTTACTCCAATGCAATTTAATTCAATCCAATTCAAGAACGAGATTTCCTTATGCAGTACTGGGGATCAAATTAGCGCTTTGTACACATTAGGTATGTGCTTTACCACTGAGCTACACAACAGCCATAGAATGCAAATTTGACAATAAGGTGTGTGTGTGTGTGTGTGTGTGTGTGTGTGTGTGTGTGTGTGTAAGGGTAGGTCTTGGTGGGAGCCCAGAGGTTAGATGCTGTTCAGACTAGCCTATGGCCAGGCTAGCTATGGCACTGAATGTGAGACCTGGGCTAGATCTGGTGGGTTACAGAGGGTATGTAGAGGGGAGGGACAGGCTAGACCCCAGAGAAGATCATAATAAGGATCTGGCTAGTTGGAGAGGTAGAAATCTACACATTCTTACCAGCTGGCCCTGCCCTCTGTGGTCCATACCCCTCCACAATGAAGAACACATTAGAGAGGACTAAGAAGGACTCTGATGACAGAAAGAAGAGATGTGCCTGTCACCTTAAGACTTGCCTATTATGGCTGGGAGATGGCTCCATATATAAATTCCCTTGCTGCTGAAGCATGAGGACCTGCATTGGAACCCCTCTACTCATCATTAGAGGCTGGGCATGACTGTGTGTGTCTGGAACTGAAACCCTGGAAAACAGAAACAGGCAGATCCTAGAGCTTGTTGGACAGATGCCATAGCCTAAATGGTGAGCTTCAGGGTTAACTGTAGAGTGTCCCAAAGAAATAAGAGCAATAATACCCTGACATACATGGGGGCAATGCTTACTCATGATGGTGCCAGCTTTTTGTAACAACCAAAGGCTGGAAACTATCTAAATATCCATCTATAGTTAAACTGACAACAAATTTTGATATATTTATACAGTGGGATATGCTCAGCAATGGCAAGGGATGATAAACTGTAAGAACAGTATAGGTGAAACTGAACAATATTAATGCTTCCTGATGCATGAAAGAAGCCAGATGAAAGGGCGCACTAAGGGATGCTGGTCCACTGTGCATGAGCAGCTGCCTAGGGATGATGTGGGAGCGCAGAGGCTGAAAGAAGCAGGAAAGGAGAATTGACAAGGAAGCATTTGAGCTTTTGAAAAGGTCACCACCTGACCGAGTGGCACAGCAAGAGGTCAGCCCTCTCCCTGACCCCTGGGAAAGGAGCACCCTCACTGGGAAGCTCATGAACCCCTCTACCTGTGTGGAGACTTCTTCTTCAGATACATCAGGGAGGGAGGACAGGTTACTCCTCTTGACCAAATAGGTTTTATTACTGAGGTATGCATTCCCCTGTAATGCAGATTACACACAGTCAATGAGATTGGCTCTGTGGGCTACTTACTGTCTGTCCCTCACTGAGAGGGTGAAGAGCTAGTCAAAGACACCCTCTTTATTCCTGCTTTGCCTGGGGATTGTTTTCACCAAATGCTTCTTTCACATACTTTAGAAACACCTGCTAGCTGGTCCTAGCAGCATCCAAAATATGATCCCCAGCATCCAAAAGAAAGAAAGGCAGGAAGTGGGAAAGGAGGGAAGGGGAGCAGCACCTGCTATTTCTGGACTCAGACTTCTCATTGCAGACCTAAAGCTGATGGTGCAACAAGGCTCCCCACCATAAATGAAGCTCTTCCCTGGAGAGACCCACCCCTTACATCCAGCACAGGCCTTTGTATGGCTCAATATGAACAGGCCACTAAGCTCAGACCATCGAAAGTCCACTCCTCCTCTCAGCCCAGCCCCCCACATACACACTCATCCATCATCTCTTCCACATAAGCCTTCCTCCCAAACAGCCCTGTCATCTTTGCTCCTGTGCATCTTGCCTATGGCAACCTCATTCCATTATCATTTCATACACGTGTAGGATGAGAAGAACTGCATCTGCTAGAAAGCAGGTGTGTCAGAAGCAGACTCTGCCTTGTAACTGACAAGCGACTTTGGATGTTACTGAATTTTCTGTGATAGGACATAAATAAGGCTCCTCTCACGTCCACTTACACTCATTTTTGCACATGCATTTGGAGGTGGGGGAAGGCTGGAGGTGGCAGATCTGCTGCAGCAGCATGGCGGGTCTATTGAAGGAGGGCCAATGGAGCAATTCAGGGGCTGCAGGGATTCGCAGTGCTGGAGTGCCTGCATATTTTTCACACAGCAGACCAAGCACAGGCTAGCTAAGTCATCTCCTGAAGAGATGGCTGCAACTCTGGAAATCTGAGAGATGGAAGAATGTGCTTCCAATATAGCACCATTGTGGGTTTCTCAAGAATGTCAGCTGTGATTGGACTTTGCCTGACATAGGCTCGTAAAAGAAGTACATCCTGAGAAATGTGAGCACCATACCATGTACTTATACAGACTAAGGCGGCAATAACATTAGACAATCTAGTCTTCTGAGGCCACTATTTTATATATGGCCTATCACTAACCTCAAATATCATAACTCTAGATGTCTAGATCCCAGCATAAGTATACACACACATGAACAGCCAAGACAAATGCCTCCTCCCAAAGCCATTATGTCCTATGATAACTTAACAATCACTGATATTATATATTATTACTAATATAGTATCCACCCCAAATGAAAAGTGACACTGCACATGACCACTTAGACTTGGAGCCCATGCCCACAGTTGACTTTAACAACCTTTTTGCCCTTTTTACTCTCCATACGCGCATGAGCTGATACTCATTTTGGACTTCCTGCATCTAATCCAGTTCTGTCCTAAAGAAGCTGTTCAGTAAACGCTGGTTTTCTGATCACGAGGAAGACAAGATGTATTTTTAAGAACAGAGATTCCCAGTTAAGATCCTGTCATCATCCTGTGTGGCCTCCAGGAAACCACAATGCTAATCTTCGTTAGCTCTGACAGCTTTCCTATGAAGAAAGAAAGCTGAAGGATCACCTTTCTCATTTCCTATGACAAGATTATGTTCTCATGTGTCTATGTTTCTGTGTGTTCATGCGTGTGTGCACATGTATGCGTGTAGATGTGTATGAATGTACATGTGTGTGCACATGTACATGCATGTATGTGTGCATATGTGTGTTTGTGTGTGTGTATGCACATGTGTGTTTGTGTATATACACAGCCGACTCCCATCCACTAGGGACTTGGCCGCTTAGTGTGGACCCAGGATCCCTCTAGTTCTTCTTGGAAACACCTTTTCAGCCCTTCCTTCATGATTCCCAGCCCTTTGTGACTCTGCCTACCCACAGAACCTCTCTCCTCAGGAACCCAAAGCTGCCAGCGTAGCTTTAGATGTTAAATTGCTTTTTCTCTCTAGTCATTTGTCACCTCTGCATCCATAGAACAATGTTCCCTCTAGGAAAGGGACTTTACCTTCAGCTCTCTGTCCATCCTCTTCTTAATTTCCTTCATGTCACTGTGGTACTGTTGGCGGATTTCCTCTAACTGTTTCCAATATTCCTGAAAAGAAAAAACATTCTAAACCTTGAAAACAATCTCTCTGTAGCCTACAATTTTTGAAACATGTAATAAAAGTAACCATTAGAAAATCAGTTACTTCTCTCGGGGCGAACCCATTCCAGGGCACCCTGCCCTTCACAGAGAAAAGAGAACTCTCCCCGGGGCTCCCGACGGCTTCTCCGGGATCCGCCGTGTTACCGCACTGGACCGGAAAATCAGTTACTTCTAAATGTAATGATATGCTCACTTTGGCTGTGGTACTTCATATCCAGGAGGGACAAACAAAAAAAATCTCTGCTGTGGGACTATGCTCTTGTACATTGTAGATATCTGTCACTCCTTTGGATTAATAAAACGCTGATTGGCCAGAAGGTAGATAGGAAGTATGGGTGGGGCTACCAGACTAAGAAAACTCTGGGAAGGAGGAAGAGAGAACAGATGCCAGAAGAACCAGAGGAAAAAAGATGAGAATGCTGCTCTGAGAAAAGGCACCAAGCCACAAGGCTAAACAAGATATGAATCATTAGTTAGTTTAAAAGTAAGAGTTAGCCCATTGCTTCTGGTTCCACTTCCCAGACCCAGTGCTGGCTTCAGAGTCCTGGCGCTCTCTGGAGCAGGGACAGGTAAACTCTGTCCCTGACCACATCCACAGCTCCTGCTGAGGGAAACCCCGCCACGACCTCGAACTGAGCGAACCAACTACAGGGGTCTCTGAAGGGCAGATTCAGACCCCGCCCAGAGGTCAGGAGGGGGCAGGAGGCCTCAGCGCCTATATCCCAGCCTGGGAGGGAGAGTTGAGCTCCCATTGCTTCTGGTTCCACTTCCGGGACCCAGTGCTGGCTGCAGAATCCCAGCGCTCTCTGGGGCAGGGGCATGTGGACTCTGTCCCTGACCACTTCCACAGCTCCTGCTGAGGGAAACCCCGCCACGACCTCCAACTGAGCGAACCAACTGCAGGGGTCTCTGAAAGACAGAATCAGACCCTGACCAGAAAGGTGACAGGAGGCATACAAACCCGAGTGCCACAACTGACCAGGACCCATCTAATCGTGAACCACTGAAGCCATGGGCAAACGTCAGTGCAAAAAATTACATAATACTACAAAGGACAACATGGTAACTCCAGAAGAGAGTGGCGATCTTACAAATACAAGGCCTAAACTGAGCAATGAAGAGGAAACAGAAGGAAGCAACACCAAAAATTCCTTTTTGATGTTCATCGAAGCTCTCAAAGAAGATATGAAAAAAAGCCTTAAAGAAATAGAAGAAAATACAAACAAAAAATTGGAAGAGATGAACAAATCTATGAAAGAAACATGCCAGGAACTAAAAGCTGAAATA
>PVIH01000992.1:0-159808 GCA_004025045.1 Sigmodon hispidus | reverse complement strand
ACCCTACCTCAAAAAAGTAAAAAATAATTTTTAAAAGCTGTTTATAATAGTTTCCTTTACGAATTTAAGTCTTGGCATAAAAAACCCCATTAAATACCTTGTTTTATATTAATAGACAAATTTTAAACAAAATAAATTTAATTTTAACAAAATTCTAGCCTATTTGGTCCCGCTGAACTAAGTTTGTAATTCCAAAGATTAGAAATGTATGTGTTAAAAGCAACTATTAACTTGTGATGGTTTTATCTTCTAAAAACAGAATTTACCGGAAAAAAAAAATACAATAAAATCTATGTTTATCTGTCCAGAGCTCAAGAGAATTATTATTCTGGCTGGTAGCTAAGTCATGTACCTGCTTGAAACTGCTTTTCTGTAAGGAATAAGGAGAGCAGAACATCAGACCTCCTCCCCTACCACTGCATGCTCACATTGATATGCACACTTTCACATAAACCACACACACATAAAAATAAAATAATGTGTTAACCAGAAAAGACACTTCACCTCAAAGTTCATCATCAACATGTCAGAGTACACAAAGAAGTGATGCTTGCTTTACACCAAATGCCTGTGGGAGACAGGTCTAGAAAAACAAAAACTACCTAACACCCAAGACCTCCAAGGAGGAAAGTACCTCTGGAATCAAGGCATCCTTTGCAAAATAAAATATTAGGAATGAGATCCTTACGTAGGTTCTGTCCTGGATCACAAGATTTACATGTACTTCATTAGAAGGTACCTTCTGGACTTTCAAGTCGGTCCATAAAATATAAAGTTACTTGTTTGATTCTTTGTATGATTTTTTTTAATTCATTTTATCTCAGTTCCAAATCCACCCTTCAATATCTGCTCTATAAAAATGGAAATGAACCCTAGAAATACTTTTTCTTTGCCAGTTGGCATTTGTTAGACAGGACTGTTAAGTTTTATCTGGAAGGTATTAGGAAGACATTGGAGGGAGTGTCTAGTGTCCTCCTCTTGATGAACTTCTGTGCGATTATGGATTTTCTCAGTGTCCAGTTTCAGAAACGCATGCAATTTCTCCTCATCAGGTTCTTGGAGTGCATATTAGCCAACTGCAGTTCCCTCAGACAGGCTTAGAGCAGAGTAACTGGAAAGTTCTACCATCATAAAAACATAGCCACTTCTCTTCATTCAATGATCCACAGACATGCCCTTTCAGAAACAGTCTGGATCTCAACTCAGAGGCTCCTTCTTGAATGCTATATGTCAGCCCCAAAGACAGGGGGTATTTCTTGTATGTGCTGTCCATATTCTTTACACTTCTCTTTTTACCAATCAGTCTTTCATTTTTCTAAAGTCTGATTATAGTGGGCAATTCTTATTAAAGTGTTTCTGGTCAAATTACATCCGATTTCTATATCCTAATAAGACTCCGACAGATCAAATTTTAGACAATCAATCAGGAACTGAGAAAATTATAGTCTGTTTAGACCAGCTGGGTTTTTTATATGTAAACAAAACACATTAGATCTTTGATAATTGAGACGGCTCAACAGAGGTCTTTAAAGTAAGACAGGGAAAACTTATTAGTGCATGGGACAAATCTCTGTTATTCCCATTGGGAAGCCCTCATTTTCTTCAATCAAGCCTAAGAGATCCAGTCCTATGTGTTATCACTGTTTTCTCGTGATTATTTTTTGTTTTCAAAGGGGAGTTAAAAGTCTTAGGAGTGGGAATACAAACAGGCAATGAGTCCATCTCTCTGAATAACTCTCTTCGAAAATGCTCTGTTTACATTCAGAGGGAGACTTAAATTTTCAGCAATCCCACACCAATATCATTTTGCTTTTTGGCTAGCAAGGAAAATGCTAACATTTTTTATGGGTTCTCTGTAGTCCACTTTGCCCATGTTAAAAGGAAAACATTCAGTCCCAGCCTCATCATTCCTGTCCCACTTTGCTCTTAATTCTGCTAGCCACTGAGTTAAAAGGACAGGATTAGGAATCATTAGACACAGTACTAAGGAGAATTAAAGGGCTTGTTCAAGGGGTAGAACATCTGCTCCTCAAATTCCTGCCCATACAACCAAGATTCTGATCAAAGAGAAGAGAGAGACAGCCAGGGTGACGGTAAACTGGAGTCATGAGGAAGCGAGTGTTCTCTCGCGAGTAACTCTGACACCAGAGGATGGCTTAGGAGCATTGCACAATTCCTTCTGTGAAGTGATTCATGGGGCAAAGTGGGAGTACACGAGTTAAGTGAGGGAGTGGGGAGGTGAAGATTGAGGACCCTTTTAAGTACTTTTTGCTTGGCTAGCAGAACAAGCTGAGACATGCAAGGCAGATAAACACAGCTGTCTGCGGCTGTCACTTGGGGCTCATGAGCCAAGGTGTCCGGCTGTAGTGAAAAGTCACCAGAATGTGAGTCAGAAGCCTAAAGATCCAAACCCTTGCTCTGCTAACTGGCTGTATGATGATGAGTAAGTCTTTTGCTTCCCATCATCTTATTTTATAGAAAATCCACAGATGGGAACAGATGGCTGGACTAGATAAAGCTGTTCCTGAGCCACACCATTCATAAGCTGCCTGGGTAATTCTGCTGAGTCCTGATTTCCTCCATTGAATAAGAAGAATACTAACTTACAGGATTGGGGCAGGGTATCAAAAACAGGATTTCATACTGGTGCTGGAGAGATGACCCAGTGGTTAAGCACTCTCTGCTCTTCAAAAAAACCTGGGTTCAATTCCCGGCATCTGCATGGCTCCTTACAACCATGTGTAATGCCAGTTCCAGGGGATCTAATGCTCTCTTCTGGCCTCTACAAGCACTACACTCATGTGGTTCACATGCAGGCAAACCAGGTATAATATTTTATTAATTTTTAAACGTTAAAAGAATATTTAACTTATAAGATTTAGACAAGGGTTTAAAGATGATATTATACATGGGAGATAGAAAAATGACTCAGATTAATCTCTATTGAAGAAGACTTAGACTTGATTTCCAACAGGCAGCTCACAACCATCTGGAACTCCAATTCCAGACACCCTCTCTGGCCTATATAGGCACCAAACGCACACTTGCTTCATATCCATACATCCAAGTAAATACTTATATACATAAAATAACATCTGCTCAAAATTAAATAATAATAATATGCATAAAGGTACCTAGCAGAGACCTCGACATAAGTAGTTACATATATTACTTAATTCCCAAAGAATAAGATTGTACTGTTAGAGTGTACACCCCTCAATCCTCAGGAAGGACTGACTCAAAGGGCACCGCAGGCACCAAAACCTACAAAGCTCAAGCCCTTCAAGTCATGTTTTATAATACAAATATTATTCGTATCTGCGGTTGACTGAATCCGTGGATATGGAACCTGCAGACATAGAGGGCTTATGTACTCAGCTGTATTATCTAGTACTGGGAACAGGCCGCCAGGGAAGTCAGAGAGTATGGTACAACAGCAGGTTTCTATAGGACAGTGTCAAAACACACCTTCAGCTGCTCTGAGGAATTTTAAAGAACAGACTCACAATACCGAAAGGCTGTAATGACATGCCAAAGTCTAACCACCATATTCAATGGTTATTAACTAAATGAGATATCATCAAATTTCTAATTAGTAAAAAAGGACAAATCATTAATATGTTAGAATAAAAGACAGAATCAAGAACTGGAGTAATGATTCAACAAAATTAAGACAATGAAATTGAATGAAACACCCTCCTTGCCATACTTCACCTTTAAACAATGCATTAGGTGCTAACGAGGTGGCTCAGCAGTTACAAGCACACAGGGCTCTCAGGATCCATGTCAGGCAGTCACAACTGCCTGTAGCTACAGCTCCAGGATGTCTGACACCCTCTTCTGGCATCCTTGGGCTCCTACACTCACACTAGCAAAACTTGGTACCTAAATTCCCGATATTCAGTTATGTGCAATGACATGGAACACAAAGAATTCTTTCCATAGCACAGGAGGGTCTATGTGCTACCTAACTTCGTATCAAGAACATATCACTAGGTTACTTACCCTGTGGATGTGTTCAAAAGAAGAAATACAAGACAGAGGTAAAGACAGAATAAACCCAAGTGATACTGGGTTAGAATGAGAGGCACCCTTACGGCTCATTAGCTTCATACACATTCAGACTGATGCCAAAGTTATTGATATATGGCATGTACTGATTAGTATATATACATGTATTTTCTGCCTAAATCCAGTGGTACCCCAGGACAACAAATATTGAGAATTCTACCTTGTTTAATAGTATTGTCCTCAACTAATAAGTTTAATTTCAGAAATTTTAATCTTTGTCACTTTTTCATAAAATTTCTGAAATTAAGTTTACTAAAAAAAATTTTAAGAACCAATAAGTCCTGGTCATTTAGGCATGCACATATACTTTTTTACCAATTAGAAATTTGAAGATGCATTAATATCTCATTTAGTTAATAACAGTACCATAACAGATATAGTATGTGTTGTTTTCAACCTCTTTCCATTCAATTGGTCAAGAAAAACCATGTTCAGTGTCAGTGAACACTCCAGCATTCACACTGGTATCTAAATACTATCGCTGCAAAAGAAAATTGAGCTTCTTAGAGAAGCACTAATCCCAGGACTTGGAAAGAAATATATCAGGAAGTCCACATTGTGTTGTCTCAGAAACTAAATCAGTTTTTAAAGATATAAATTCATGTCAAATTATAGTTAGTGAGGGCTCCCAGTGGACAAATCTGGACAATTTAAAGACCAAAAGAGATGGCTGCAACTAACTGAAACTCATAAAAATGTTTAAAATGAGCACTAAAAGTATAGAAAGTTAGAGAAAGAAAATAGTTGTATCAATGTTTTAGTTACTTTTCTACAGTTGTGACAAAACACGGTGACCAAAGCAAATTAGAAAGGAAAACTGTTTAGTTGGGCTAATGGCTTCAAAGGGTTAGAGACCATGATGGAAGAGCAAATGCACGGTGTCAGGAAGAACTGAGAAAGTACATCTTAATCGACAAGCAAGGGGCAGAGAAGGCTAATCCTTCCCAGGCAGTTCCAGTATCTGAGGCCCATGTATTCAAACATATGAGCCTTTAAGGCCATTCCCATTCAAACAACACAATAAGAGTAATCACTCATTTGTTACCACTACCCTTGAGCTGAAGTGAATGCAGTGAAATAACCAAGCACTTCTACTGCCTCTAAAGTAAGAACTGTATTTCAAGGTAACCAAACAGCACCAGTGAGTGAGAAAACCTCTTCTTTTAGAAGAGTGCTGCTAAGTCTATAGACAAAATGACAGATTTAGAAAATCACCAATACATAACCTTCAATGAGATCAAGAATCCAAATAGCAAACATCAATGGATAATAAGTTCATCAAAAAAAAAAAAAAAAAAAAAAAGAGTTACCTATTTATATGGTACCAAGGTATTTCTCCACACAGTTCCTGCTAAGTAAAGCATAAATTTTTCTTTCAAAATAAATAAATAAATAAATAATTTAAAAATAAATTTATGTGTGGTCTGCCTGCATTATATTTGAATCTGATATGGTGGCAAACACCTTTAATCCCAGGGCTCAGGAGGCAGAAGCAGGCAGATATCTGAGTTCAAGGCCAGCTTGGTCTAAAAAACAAGTTCCAAGATAGCCAGCACTATGCAGAGAAACCCTATCTTGAAAAACCAAAACAAGCAAACAACATCAAATCATTTAATAATAAAGAGATTCCTTCTTCAGTACCAGTAATACCAATTTAATTTAGAAATCTACCTTACACTAAAACAACATGACAGTATATATCACACTATACTATATTACACTCAGCGTGATATAGTATGAAATGTAATTAGCCTTTACTGTTCTTTAAAAAATACTGGCCAATAGTAGACAAAGGAGCAAAATAATACCATGAAGAAGCAAAATGCTTTAAGGCCATATATAGTCAAAAATAGAAGGCCGCAAATGGAAGCACCCTGTCAAGCCCTTTTGGTACAATGCTAACTGGCCAATGAACCACTGTGTCAGTACTGGTTTAATGTTCACCATAAACAGAACACATTAGAAGCCAGCTGTAGTGGCACACGCCTTTAATCTCAATACCCAGGAGGCAAAGGAAGGAGGATTTCTGTAAATTCAAAGCCAGCCTGGTCTACAAAATGAATTCTAAGACAGCCAGGGATACAGGAAAGACCCTGTCCCTAAAAAACAAAACACCACCACATTATGCAGCATTATTTTCTAGAATATTTTAAAGTAAAACAAGGAACAGATTCTAAATAGAAGCATATTTTTTAAAAAATGATAGAAAATGCCTTTAAAGCAGAGACGAAGGTCCAGAAGATGACTCGGGGTAAAGGTGCCTGTTGCCTGAGACCTGTGCTAGATCCCCAGGACCCACACGATGAACGCTGTCCTTGTTCTTCACATGTGTACCATGGCACATGCACCTACACATTTAACACATGCACATACACACATATATATGGAATTGTGTGTATGTATGTGTCTGAAGCTAAGAAAAAGAAATAAACTGTCTTATTTTCATTTAATAATGATATAATTTATTACAAGTTAAATATCATTCATTATAAACTACTTCAAATGACAACAGCATTATCCAAAACATGAAAAAAAAAAAAAAAGAAGAAGCCAAATATAGAGGTAGTAACTAAATACATACCATTCACACGGCTGAAGGGATCGAAATGCTTTGAAAGAGGCATCCATTCCAGCAAAATCCCAAAATTTAACATCGTAGTCATATCCTCCAGTGACCAAACGGGCACCTGAGGGATCCAAACCCAAAGCAGAAACCTGTCCAAAACAAGCAAACAAATGAATGGAGGAAAGAAGTCACTATTACAGTCCCCACTCTGCAAACAGGCTATTGCTCCTTCTGAAAAGCAGCTGCGGAAAGCATCCTCCTTGTTATCTGACTTTATTGTAAGTATTATTTATCTTGAAATAAACAAAAATAGTTATTTTTTGTGCTGTGTGTGTGTGTGTGGTGTGTGTATTCTTGTGTACTGTGCATGTGTGTTGGAAACAGGCAGATTCCTGAAGGTCAATCACCCTAGCCAAACCAATAGATTCCAGGTTTAATAAGAGAAAATAAAGAGCAAATGAGGAAATTGCTGGTATCAGTCCCTAGCTTCTATAAGTACACAGAGGCATATCTGTGCATGTGCAGACCATGTGAACCAATAATTCTCTGTCTCTCTCTGTCTGTCTGTGTGTGTGTGTGTGTGTGTGTGTGTGTGTGTGTGTGTGTCCTTGTCTCTGTCTCTCTAAGCTTATATAACTCAACTAGGTGTAGTAGAGGCAGACAGATCTCTGTGACTTTCCAGACAGCCAGAGCTCCATAATGAGATGCTAATCATCTTGTCTCAAATAACAACAACAAAAAAGAAGGAAGGAAGAAAAGAAGGAAGAAAGGAATTCTTACATGACTCAAGCAACACAGTAACAAATATGAGATAAATCTGCCTCTGACAAGAAAGAACAGAATAAATCTCTAAGTTTACTGTGCTACTAAAGACAGAAGATGGCGAATTCTAGGGCAGGGGCAAATGACAGGATGATGAAGGTTTGTTATTGAGGTTTTTTTTTTTTTTTCAAGGGGGCTATAGCATTTTGTTCTAGTGAGTTATTTTCTCGTTTTAAGAGTTAGGAATTGGTTTGGGGAGTACAAGGTCTCAATAGGCAGACCAAACTGAAACTCCATCTGACATGCTCCCCTGCCTCAGTCTGTAGTGGGATTATGCTGGTAATGTTGTAAATATTTGTCCTGCCTATGGGACAAATTTGGCCACTGACTGGCCAAAGGCAGATGGGAAGTGTGGGTGTGGCTACTAGGCTAAGAACATCTCAGAGCAGAGACAGATGTCACAGAGTCACAGGGGCTGCCAGGAGAAGCAAAGGAAATGCAGCTCAGAAAAGGTATCAAGCTGCATGGCTGAACAGGATAAGCAAGATGGGTTACTTTAAGCCTAGAGAGCTAGCAAGTTATATGCTGGGCCCCAGGTCAATCAGCATAAAAATAATATAAGCCTGCATGTGATTATTTGGGCCTAAGTCGCAGTGGGACTACATGTGTTTCTGTAGGGCTGAGAGTGGGTCCAAACCTCTGGACTAGACCAGAAAGTTTAGGCCAGAAACATAATACAACACCTACCTCCAGCATGCCAGGATTCACAGTGATGCTGTCAGAGCCAGCATTCAGACAAAGCAGAATTGCTGTCAACGCTACAAACATTATTCCATATAAACCAAAGGATAGAAAAAGTCTATAAAACAGAACCCAGTGGGAACAAAATAATCTGCCCCAGTTAGAAAATGTGTCCTTCCACAAACTAAACTAATCTTCAATCCCTGTGTTCCCAAGAGTTGAAAAACTCAGAAAGTTCAAGCATTTCTCCAGCATGTTTTAATCACACTGAAAGAAAATACTATAATTCAACAGATGCTTACTGTAAACATACTATTGAAGAAATAATTATCTTAATTGACATAAAATGCAGAAATAGTTATCAAATTATTAAGGATAATGGTCTAGATTTTTCTGACCAAGAAAAAAATTATTTTAAGCTTTCTATTTTAGCATACTACATAAAATAAGAAATGATGCCGTACCCTTACCCTCAGGCCATCTTTTCTCTATATACTTAAGATTACAATATAACTATAACATTTCTCCCTTCCCTTTCCTCCCTCCAAAGCCTCCCATATCTCCCTCCCCAGCCTCTTTCTTTACCAACTGCTATTGCATGCATATACGCCTACGTGTACCCAAACGTCTCTCTCAAATCCATGGCCCCCTTCTCCACGGTATCACATGGGTATACATCTACATGTATCCCCTCCAGCCTGAGAACGAGCTCCAGCATCTTCACCTTCTGCTCTCCCCCTCACACTTAGAGTGCTAAAACCTCTCTCAGTCTTAAGCTTTAGATGTGAATCCAGAATTAGCCCATTTATTTGACCTGGCAACATGGCACTATAAATGTTGGAATACTTGACATTTTTTCTTATGATTATAGAAAAGCCCTTAAAATACTGTTTTAATTTAAATTGATTACAAATCCATGCTCAAGAAACATTGAATAAAGAATTTTTCAACTCAATATAAACCATTAATATTATATTTTTAATTCAAATTTTAAAAGAAACCCCTACAAAATTCCTATTCTTAAATATTTCAGTCTTTTTGAGATGACCAAAAACATCCATTTTTATGATCACCATCAGCAGTTTATTAAAGCAATTATGTAAAAACAGATGTGCTTATAGAGAGATGTATAAATATGATATACCTACGCACACTGGAAAAGAGGAAAATCCAAAAGCAATACCCTAACCTTCCACTCTTAAAAACTCAAAAAAGAAAAAAAAAAAGCACGTAAGTCCAATGGATGAGGCAAAGGGGCATTGGAGCTGCCTTAGTTTGAGTCTTTGTTGCTGGGAAGACACCTGACAACAGCAACTCTTATAAAGAAAACATTTATCTAAATAAAAACATGAATCTAACTCTCTAAAAGAAAACACTTAATGACAGTTTCAGAGACTCAGTTTATTATCATCCAAATGAGGAACAAGGCAGTGCACAGGCAGACCTGGTGCTGGAGCTGAGAGCGCCACACCTAGCAGATAACAGGAAATCAGAAAACAGTCACACTGAGGAGAGCCTGAGCAAGAGGCCCCAAAGCCCACCCCCCACACAGTGACACACTTCCTCCAACAAGGCCACACCTCCTAATAATGCCAGTCCCTTTGCGGGTAATTTTCTTTGAAATTCCATAGGAGTGGAAAGTAAAACAGAACTTTGTTTTTTGTTTTTTGTTTTTTGTTTTTTTAAAAAAAAAGCACCTCAGGTCTTCTGCAAGAACAGAAAGCATTCTTTTTTTAGATTTATTTATTTATTATGTATACAGTATACAGAAGAGGGCACCAGATGTCATCATAGATGGTTGTGAGCCACCATGTGGTTGCTGGGAATTGAACTCAGAACCTCTGGAAGAACAGTGTTCTTAACCTCTGAGCCATCTCTCCAGCCCCCAAAACAGAACTTTGTAAACACAGAAAAATTCAAAGAACCAGAATAGTTGGTCCTGTAAATTTTTCAATGAAAATGAGAAACCTTTATTAGAATACATAAGGCAAAAAGAATTACTAATATTGGGATTGGAAAAAAAAGAATTCACTATCTGGGACTGAAAGGATGGATTAGTAGTTAAGAGTACTGGCTACACTTCCATAGGACCTACATGTGTGGTGATATATTTAATAAAACCATCCTGGAATATCAGAGAATAGAATCACCTGTAGGCAAGCCATGAAGGTCAGGGTAGTGACCCATGCCTTTAATCCTAGCACTCAGGAGACCTTTCTGTGTTTCTATGGTTTAATAGCTCACACCTTTAATCTTAACTCTAGGATTATAATGCAGAGTTGAACCCGGAAGTGAAACAATTAGGTGAAGAAGATATTTAAGGAAGGTGTAGGCAGACATTTTGGTATTCTGTAGAAGTGACAAGCCAGGCTGAGAACTCTTGAAGATAGCTTTTACCCTGAGAAGTTGGCTGGGTGAGAACTGACTGTCTTCTGTTTCCTCTGATATTCCAGCTTTTCCCCAATATCTGGCTCTGGGTTTTCATTATAGACTAGAATTTGTGCAATACACATGCATACCTGGTACCCAAGTTAAAAAAGCCCAGGTCCAGATGGGTTCAGTGCAGAATTCTACCAGACATTCAAAGATGAGCTATTACTAATACTCCTCAAACTATTTCACACAGTACAAATTGAAGGAATATTGCCAAACTCTTTTCATGAGGCCACAATAACCCTGATACCCAAGTCACTCAAAGATACAACAAAGAAATAGAATTACACACCAATTTCTCTCATGAATATTGAGGCTACATTTCTCAACATAATTCTGGCAAACCGTATACAACAACATATAAAAAATATCATCCACCAGGATCAAGTAGGCTTCATCCCAGAAATGCAGGGATGGTTCAACATACGAAAAACTATAAATGTCATCCATCATATAAACAAAATGAAGGAAAAACCACATGATCATATCCTTAGACACTGAAAAGCCTTTGACAAAATCCAACGCTTCTTCATGATAAAAGTCCTGGAGAGATCAGGAATACAGGGAAAATATCTAAATATAATAAAGGCGTTTAACAAGAAGCCAACAGTCAACATCAAACTTAATGAAGAAAAACTCAAAGCAATCCCACTAAAATCAGGAACTAGACAAGGATGTCCTCTCTCCCCTTATCTATTCAATATAGTTCTCAAAGTTTTAGCTAAAGCAATAAGAGAACAAAAGGAGATTAAGAAGATACAAATTGGAAAAGAAGAAGTGAAGTTTATCTCTATTTGCAGATGATATGATTGTATACATAAGTGATGCACAAAATTCTACCAGGGAACTTCTACAGCTGATAAATACATTCAGCAACATAGCAGGGTACAAGATTTACTCAAAGAAATCAGTAGCCCTCTTATACACTAAAGATAAAAGGGCTGAAAAAGAAATAAGGGAAACATCACCCTTTATAATAGCTGCCAATATCATTAAATACCTTGGAGTAACTATAACCAAAGAAGTAACAGATCTATTTGACAAAAACTTCAAAACACTGAAGAAAGAAATAGAAGAGGATATCAGAAAATGGAAAGATCTTTCATGCTCCTGGATAGGTAGGATCAACATAGTAAAAAGGACAATTCTACCAAAAGCAATCTACAGATTCAACGCACTTCCTATCAAAATTCCAACACAATTTTTTACCTTTAAAGAACAATACTCAATTTCATTTGGAATAACAGGAAAGCCAGGATTGCCAAAACAATTTTACTCAACAAAAGAACCTCAGGAGGCATCACCATCACCGACTTCAAGTTATACTATAGAGCTACAGTAATAAAAACAGCCTGGTACTGACATAAAAACAGACTTCTGGATCAATGGAATCAAACTGAGGATCCGTGCATTAACCCAAAAACTTATGAACACCTGATATTGGACAAAGAGGCCCAAAATATTCAATGGAAAAAAGATAGTATCTTTAGCAAATGGTGTTAGCATAGCTGGATGGTAGTGTATAGAAAAATGCAAATAGATCCAAGCCTGTCACCCTGCACAAAACTCAAATCCAAGTGGATCAAAGACTTCAACATAAACCCAGATACACTGAACTTGATAGAAAAGAAAGTGGGAAATACACTTCTACGAATTGGCACAGGTGACCACTTCCTAAATATAACACCAGTGGCACAGACACTAAGATCAACAATCAATAAGTGGGACCTCCTGAAACTTAGAAGCTTCCGTAAAACCGAGGACACTGTTAATAGGACAAAACGACAGCCTACAGAATTGGAAAAGATTTTCACCAACCCTATAAGTGACAGAGGACTGATCTCTAAAATATATAGAGAACTCAAGAAACTAGAGCCCAAAACCTTGAATAACCCAATCAAAAAATGGGGTTCAGAACTAAAAAGGGAATTCTCAGCAGAGGAACTACGAATGGCTGAAAGGCACTTGAAAAAGTGCTCAACATCTTTGGCCATCAGAGTAATGCAAATCAAAGCAACTTTGAGATACCACCTTACACCTGTCAGATTGGCTAAGATAAAAGACACAGATGACAGCCTATGCTGGAGAGGTTGCGAAGCAAGGGGAATATTCCTCCATTGTTGGTGGGAGTGTAACTTGTTCGGTCACTCTGGAATGCAGTATGACGGTTTCTCAGAAAACTGGGAATCAATCTCCCCAAAGACCCAGCAATACCACTTCTGGGTGTATACCGTAAAGATGCACATTTGCACTCCAAAGGCATTAGCTCAACTATGTTCATAGCAGCATTATTCATAATAGCAAGAACCTGATGCCCTTAAACTGAGGAATGGATTAACAAACTATGTTACATTTACACAATGGAGTAATATTCAGCAGTGAGAAAAATTATATCCTAAAATTTGCAGACAAATGGATGGATTTGGAGAATACCCTCCTGAGCGAGGTCTCACAAACTCTGAAAGATAAACAGGGGATGTACTCATTCATTGGTAGACTTTAAACAAAAAAAGCTTAGCATGTCCAAGCTGCAAACCACAAGCACTGAACAGCTTGGTATCTGAAACACCTTAGACTTGCACCTTGGAGCCCACTCCCTCCAGAGGAACACATGACTCAGTCTTGATGTGGGGGTGAGGAAAGCAGATCTGCCTGGAGTGGATGCTGAACTAAGCCACATTGAGACCTTCAGACCTCCTGCCCTTGCTGGTGAGGAGATGGGGAGATGTGAAGAAAAGAGGGTGACTGGGAGGGGCCAGAGGGAGAAGGGAGCCTGTACAAGGGTATACATGGATTAAAAAAATAAAATAAAGTACATATGACTTTAAAAAAAATAAAATAACAAAAAAAAGGGAAAACCATTACTTGAGTGTCAGTTTATAATGTCTCTGTATCTCAAGAAAAGAGGTTGTTTTAGCCACCTGTAACACTGACAGTAAGTAATCTCCATGAAAATGAAAGGCCTGGCTATTTTGATTGAACATCATCTTTCTACTTCCCTGATATCTGCACCTTTTGTGATATCAGCTGGCCTTAAA
Source organism: Sigmodon hispidus (assembly GCA_004025045.1). Classification (NCBI taxonomy): domain Eukaryota; kingdom Metazoa; phylum Chordata; class Mammalia; order Rodentia; family Cricetidae; genus Sigmodon; species Sigmodon hispidus. The sequence goes on along the minus strand of PVIH01000992.1, from coordinate 146,197 downwards.
TGGTCTTAGGCTTGCGAATACACATTATCAGTAGGCTGTTCCAGAAAAGCTGTTACTGAGAAAAAGAATAAAAACATTTAAACTTACGGTTTTAGTGCCATGCTTCAGTGTTATCTCATGTGAATCAGGAATCCTTTGGACAGGGTTCTGAAATAGGAAAGGTCCATTACATCAGTGAGTAAAATAATGTCCATGTAACTACACAGCACACTAAACAAGGTTCACTGCTGGGTGTAATACTGGTGCCCAAAGACTAAGCACTCTACCAGAGCAGAGCTACTTTCCCAGCCCTTCATTCTTCCCTTTGAAAGTTTGAAAAACTTTTACTAATTGTTTAGAGAGAGAGTGTATGCATGGAAATGCATATACAATACACAACCTGCCTTCCACTCCCTCTTTCCACCATGTGGGTCACAGGAACGGAACTCATGTCACCACACTTGGCAGTAAGAGCTATCTCACCAGCCCCTTTCTGAATCCTTTAGTAAATTTTTTCAGTAAGATTTTTCTAAGTTGCTCAGACTAGCCTTGAACTTGCTGTGTAACCCAGAAAGACTCTAACCTTGCAAACTTTCTGCCTCCCTCATAAGTGACTAGGAATTACAAACATGAGTCACTGTCCATGGTGAAATAGATAATCAGTGTTTTTGTCTGTCTGTTCGCCACAAAGCCTTAAAAGAAAAATGGAGAGAAGGGAGCTGGAGAGATGGCTCAGCAGTTAAGAGTAGCCAGCACCCACATGACAGTTCACAACCACTTTCTAACTCCAGCTCCAGGAGATCCAACACCCTCTTCTCAAATCCATGGGCTCCTGCACACATGTGGTACACACACACTCACCCAGGCACACATATATACATAAAAATAAATCTTTCTTAAAAAAAAAATGAGGATGTCCTTCTTACGTATATCTGGATACACTACAATTCCTCTATTTCTGCTCATAAGTGATGTGAGCATTCTTTTTGTTTGTTTGCTTATTTGTTTGTTTTTCTTTTTTTTTTTTTTTTACTTTATTTTATTTATTTATTTGCCGTGGTGTTTCTTGGAACTGGAACTACAGACAGTTGTGAGCTGCCATGTGCGTGCTGGGAATCGAACCCAGGTAGTCTGGAAGAGCAGACGGTGCTCTTAACCGCTGAGCCATCTCTCCAGCCCCTTGTTTGTTTTTCAAGACAGGGTTTCTCTTTGTAGCTTTGACTGTAGACCAGGCTGGCCACAAGCTCACAGAGATCTGCATGTCTCTGCCTCCCAAGTGCTAGGATTAAAGTTGTGGGTCACCACCACCTGGCCTGAGCATTCTTTTTTGTTTTATCTGGGGTTTTTTCTGTGTTTGTTTTTTGTAAAGTGGGAGGTCCTACTACTTGAGAATGCCTTGACACAAGAAATCCTCCTGTTTCAGCCTCCTCAGTGGCTAAGTCTACAGGTATCTTGACCTACCACATAATAACTAGACTTTAAACAGAGAAACCTTTTGGGGGGGGTGAAGGGGGAATACAAGGCAGGGTTTCTCTGCATAGGCTGTCCTGGAACTCAGTTAGAGATGCCCCTGCTTCTGCCTACTGAGTGCAAGGATTAAACGCATGAGCCACTACTGCCTGGCTCCAAGAAATGTTTTAGGTCAAATAAAATCATTTCTTGTTACTGTAAACCAAACATTAAACAATAAATCAGTAGATACTGATAATATTTGAGAAATTAAGGATTTGTTTTTCCTTGAAGTCACAAATTATAGAAATCAAAAAAGATTAAAAGTTTATATCAGAGCCAAAGAGATGGTTCAGTAGGTAAAAATACTTGCTACCAAGACTGACTACCTGAGTTCTATCCCTGGGACCCACAAGATAGAAGAGAATTGACTCCCATAAGCTGTCCCCTGCTCTATGCACATGTAACGTGGCATAAGTATGTCCCCAACACTAATAAATAAAATATATATTTAAACAAAAAAAAAACAAGAACAAGAAAGGCCAGTGAGATAGCTCAGTGGGTAAAGGCATCTGCCATCAAGCTTAATGGCCTCAGATGGATCTCAGGACCACACATAAAAGATCAGGAGAGGGTTGGAGAGATGGCTCAGCGGTTAAGAGCACCGTCTGCTCTTCCAGAGGACCCGGGTTCGATTCCCAGCACCCACATGGCACCTAACAACTGTCTGTAGTTCCAGTTCCAGGCAAACACCAAGGCAAATAAATAAATAAATAAATAAATAAATAAATAAATAAATAAATAAATGTTAAAAAAAAAAAAAGAAAAAGATCAGGAGAGCATTGACTCACAAATGTTGTCATTCAACACCAGGGCATGTGTTTACACAGAGAGAGTTGGAAGGAATGGGGGGCAAATGTTTAAGTTTTCAATAAAATTTACAATTAAAAAAAAAAAACATTGAAAAATACCTTTAAATGGAGTCTGGAGATACAGAACAGCAGTTAAATGCACTGATGGCTTGAGAAACCAGGTTCAATTCCCAGCATTCACACAGTGGCTCACAACTATCTGTAAATCCAGTTCTAGAAAAATCTAATGCCTTTTTCTGGCCTACACAGACAGCAGGCATGCATGAGGTACACAAACATATGTGTGGGCAAAACGCTCATATACAGAAAAATAAAAACCAATTAAAAACAAAAACTCTACATCTTTATAAATGCAGTACTTTGATGTATAAGTAAATATACCTCAAAATTTTGTGGGAATAACTTTCAAAATTCTCTATTTAACACTCAAAGGGAACCTAATGTACATTCTATAAAACATTGCTCTCAGATAAATAATAAATATCAAAATCTGGATGTCTTTTAATAAGTATGATCATCTCTTTCCGTTATCTATACACCGTGTACAATTAACATGTACTCAGTATATACAGATACCTGCATCAAGAATGAAAAGTCACTAGCTATTTAATAATCATTGACTCAAGTGAAGTCATACTACCCAGGAGGTGGACATCAGGCATCTACCCACCTCCCCTCACAAGAAGCTCATGACTCAAGAGGCAGACCACATGACGATAATTTTTTGGTTTTGGTTTTTTTGAGACAGGATTTCTCTGTGTAACAGGTCTACTCACTTTGTAGACCAGGCCAGCCTCAAACCCACAAAGATCCAACTGTATCTGACTCCTAAGTGCTGGGATTAAAGACATGCACCACTGCTGTCCAGCTATGATTATAATTTAACAAATGGCAGAAGTGTAAAGAGATTAAGTGAGAGACAGTAGAGAAGGATACATAAATAAGATGTAAGAGTTCACAATCAAATCTTATTTAATCAAATCTTCATTATCTAACATCAGGGTGATTATACTAACATCTTACGTCCATTATAAAGCCATCCATTACAAACCAGTTGGTTGTGCCTGTGGTTCTAGTAATTGAGAGGCTTGGGTAGATCTTGAGTTCAAGGCTAGCCTGGGCTACACAGTGGGTTAAAAAGCAACCTCCAGGGTTAGAAAGAGTGTGCTGTCATTTGTTAATTGTGTAACTAAGTGGTAACTCTCACTTTTCTCCCTGAAAAGCTCTGGATAAGTGTATCGCTTGCTGGAAGATGTGATACAAAGCTCTCATGCAGAATGTAACACATGGAAGTGCTCAATCAGTAATGGTAGCTATTCATTCCAAGACTTCGATCTCTCTGGTTATAATATCTACCTCTTTTTCTAGGCTTAGCTTCCTGTTTAACTCTGATTCCTTAAAGACTAAACTCAAATGTCACTGGCTCCTGGAAGGTTAAATAGCATTTCTATGCCATCCCATAACAATCTTTTTTAACTCAAGCACTACTGTCACAGGACACTGAATCACTACCTCAACCCTCCTACTCACTCTCTAACCAAACTACAAAATATTACTCTCTTAAAGAGTGATATATATATATATATACATATATATGTATATATATATATATATATATATAATTTCTGGATTCTCGTGCTACAAAACAGCTAATACATGAAAACACAGAAGAGAATAAATTTATTTTATATGGGAATGAATAAATAACCCACCGTCTATCTTGATGATCAGGTTGGACAGTAGGTTTTTTTTTCATTTCAGTCAAACTTTGGGATTGATGACTATGATCATAAATAGAAGCAGGCACTATTCCATCAGGTCAGTCCAATGAGAAGCAGTAGACAACAGTTCCCCAAAAGTGAAACCCTTGTAAGAAAATGATTACACCACAACAGCAGAGAAGTGAAGGCAGTTTTGTTTTAGGCTATTTGCTTCAGAAATGTTGCTACAGTGCACTGCTGTAATAGATTACTAATAGATTAGGAACCAGAAAGGAGCTGAACACAAACAAACAGCTGAGAAATTTTCAGTTTACTTCAAAACAAAGATAGTACTTTAAGGTTTAATATGTTCTGGAAAGTATTACACATAACCTATTTCAGAGATGAAAATATTCTAACACAAATTTAAAAACCATTAAAAGGTCCAACAAGTGGATTCTGGGCTCTCCCTCCACTGAATTATATAGGACACTGCTGTATCTGACTATGTGTCTAAGCGACAACATTTGAAATGTTTCTGTTAGAGAGAAAACTATTGTAACCTATACCTCATTTTATTATAACTAATTATTTTAAAGAAGGAACTATTATAGTCAGCCTTTCTTTTCATAAGTAATTACTTTTTAATCATCCAGCAAGTAGAACTACCATTACAAAAAAAAAGCTGGTATGAGAATTATTTCGTTTAATTCAATACAGAATGTGCCTATATATAGACAATTTCTAACACTTCAGCAAAAAACTTAGACCACAGAACTTCATATTTACATTAGGAGTGAATTAAATGTGTTGTTTACATTTAAAACCAAAGTTTTACTGGAAATTGTGGAGGGCATAACTCATAAAAAAAGCCCATATAATTGGCAGGACTTAATCATCTAAAATAGTAACAATCCATCCTTTTGGAGCATATCACTTAGTGACTGTACTTTTTCCAGAACTTTTTACTAATGACTTTGAAATATGGCTTAGTGTGAAATTCACAATTACAATAAAATATTTTCAAGATTTTGCTGCCAAGGAACATCATAGACTAAATTACTTTAGCAAAGTAATTTTTCCTGAGAACTCATAACAAAAGCTACAATGTTAATGGAAAAAAGAAGGTACTCCTTCTTGTCTTGGATGTTTTACATGGTCCCTGAAAGGTATTTCCCAGACTCTTTGGTCTGTCTCAAATAACAACAGTAAGCATATCCAGACTAACATGAGCGGTTGAGAGGAACATCCTACAGTGTTTTCAAAAGATTTGCAAATCACAGTCAAAAAGTCAAAAATTAAGAAAGTTGTATATGTTTGCTACTATAAGCCAAAATAAAACGAGTACTCAGAAACAGAGATCAGAATTCATGCAAACTCTAACCTATCACTGAGAAGCCAATAAAACTAACTTAACATTTCTTCATTCAACTGTCAGTCTTACATTCATGTAAAAAACACCAATCCTATACAGCATACACCAAGTACAAAAATTACAGTAAAAGTCCAGGAAGAAACTTCTGCTCACTGGGGGCTACTATGCTAATGAGGCAAACCAGCCAGGTAAATGAAAATGCAGCAGACCCTGACAGTTCCCAGCATGCAGTGCTCAATTCCATTCTGCCTGAGGAAGCAGGGGTACCTTAGAAAACAGGCATATGAGATGCCTTTAGAAATATGGGCTAGAGCGATGGCTCAGTGGTTAAGAGCATTGACTGTTCTTCCAGAGGTCCTGAGTTCAATTCCCAGCATCAACATGGCAGTTAACAACTGTCTATAATTCCAAGATCTTACACCCTTACAGTTATACATGCAGGCAAAACACCAATTCACATAAAATAAAAATAAAAATTTTAAAAAAAGAAATATGTAGAGATGTTCTCTTGAAACTGTGGGGGGACTCTAGGACTCTATGATAGAATTATATGACTCTGAGACTTTCTAAAGTTTGAAGTCTTTTACTAACTTATTTAAATAAATGAACAGGAAAAGGAATAATAGTGGCTCTATTCATAAATCATATCTGCATGATAGTGGCGCACAACTTTAATCTCAGCACTTGGGAGGCAGAGGCAAGCAGAGGCCTCTGTGTTTGAGGCCATCCTGGTGTACACAGCAAATTCCAGGATAGCCAGGACTATTAAACAGGACAGAGAAACCATGTCTTGAAAAACATAAAAAATAAAAATAATAAATCAAATATATTTGAATGGATTACTATCCCGAGTGTGATGATGGGTTTTTGTGTTTTTAATTCTACACCTCAAGAAAAAAAACAGAATTTAAAGCTGTGCAAAGGGTTGGGGGTTGGGATGTAGCTCAGTAACAAGAGAACTTATTTTGTATGTACAATGCATATGTTCAAGAATCAGTAAAATTAATTAATTAATGAACCGGAGATAAAAGACTTGAATGGGACATTTCTCCAAAGATAAGCAAATGACCAACAAGCTCATTAAAAAAAAAAAAAAAAAAAAAAAAAAAAAAAAAAAAAAAAAAAAAAAAAAAAAAAAAAAAAAAAAAAAAAAAAAAAAAAAAAAAAAAAAAAAAAAAAAAAAAAAAAAAAAAAAAAAAAAAAAAAAAAAAAAAAAAAAAAAAAAAAAAAAAAAAAAAAAAAACAAACCTGCAATATTACAATGGCTAAAAAAAAAAAAAAAAACACAAACCCAGCTGGGTGTAGTGGTATGTGCCTTCTATCCCAGCTCTATTTACTAGTGATAAATAGAGGTTCAGCTGACCCATATCCTTGCCAATGCTTATTAGCTTTTCTTATTTTAACCATTCTAGGATATGCAAAGTAGTATTGTATTTTGGGTTTTATTTTCATTTTGATTTTAATTACCAGGCCAAGGTAGAGAGAGTAGATTTCTGAGTTTTTGTCCAACCTGGTCTACACACTGAGTTCGAGGCAAGTTATGACTGTACAATCAGACCCAGTCTCAAAAAAAGTAAAACAAAAACACAAATCTGAGATGGTTCAGTGAGTTAAAAAGCACTTAGTACACACATTTGATGTCCAGGATTTGAACCCCTAAAGCCCCTGTCAAAGGAGGGGAGAGGAAAGCAGGGAGAGATGGCTCCGTAGTTAAAAAGCACTTATGTGTGTTGTTGACATGACAATCCATGTCAAAGCCACTAATCCTCAGACCCCATGGGAATAGCAGAGGGTTCACCTGAGCTAAGAACAGTTGAATGTCAACTAAAACTGGCATGCATGTACAAAAAGTAACAACTATAGCTTCCTAATCCCAAATAACTGCAACCTGAGATTGCACCTTCAGAGGCTTCCTACGAAGATGCACTCTCTCATTTGTTCGACATATAACAAATGCACTGAGTTTCCAGGCTGCTGCAGGTGCATTTCTACCTAAGCACCCAATCCAAAGCAGTGCAGGCTTCAGCAATACCACCTCGAACTGCTAAAAGTATATATTTCTGCACCACACTAAAATTTATTCTCAAATGTGACAAATATTTCATATAGGTCTCACACATTTCCAGGCTCTGCTTCTACTGCTGCCACAGATGTTTTCGCTGAGACAATGTATGTTCTAACATCTTACTCCAGGCTTTCTATTCCAAACCAAGCACTTCAGACATTCAAAACCTTTGTAGTTAAAGTACATTGAGACAGTGACGAGAGCCAGATATGTTGGAATGGATGAATCAATCACATTCGGAGTGCACACCTATAATCCCAGCACTCAGGAAGCTGAAGCTGCAGGATCTCCAGTTCAAGACCTCCCGCCTGAGCTACACAGAAAGCCTATCTGTCCCTCATCATCATCATCAAAAGGAGAAGGGGGATGAAAAGACAGAGAACTCATAGAATTAAGGATCTGTGGGGCTGCCAAAATAGCTCAGCAGGTAAAGGCACTTGGCATCAAGCTTGATGACCTGGACCCCAGGACCAACAATGGAAGAAGAGAATAAACTCTACAAGTCAGTTCACCCTCTGCTATGGTGCACGTGTGTGTATACAGTAATGCAATAAAAAAAATTTCTAATATGCATTTGATATGAGACTTATGCCCACATATATAAAGAACCCTTATAATTAAACAATAAAAAGATTCATACTAAAGAATAAGCAAAATATCTGAATACCATACCAAGATAAAGCAATGATCAGTAATAGTATGAAAAGATGTTCAACATCATGTTTCACTAGGAAAATCAACCAAAATACAATACTTCTTTGCACATAATAGAATGGTTAAAAAAGAAAGACTAATAAGTACTGGCAAAGATATGGACCAGGTGAACCTCTATTTACCAGTGGTAAATATTATGATTAAGGCACTTTAGAAAATAAATGTGCAGTTCCTCAAAGTTTTATAAACATAATTACCATATGACCATGCAATTTCACTTTTAAACACATCTCTCTCAAAAAGAAAATACAAACCCATAAAAAAAAAAAAAACTTGTGAATGAAATGCTAAGAACAGCATTGCTCAAAGTAGCCAAAAAATAAAAAATAAACAAGAAAATGTCTAGCAAATGATGAATGGAGAAATGGGGTTTATTAGATAAGGGGTTATTATATGGGAATTAACTAATGAAGTACTGATTCTTGCTACAACACAGATGAACATGAAAACACTATGCTAAGCAAAAGAAGCCAAAAAGGCCACATATGTATGATTCCTATGATAAAAAAAAAAAAAAAAAAAAAAATGTCCAAACAGGGAATCTGTGGAGAAAGAAAGCAGACACAAGGCTCCTAGAAACTGAGGGATGGGCTGGAGAAGAAGAAGAAATAAAAGCTAGAAATCTTAGATTTAGAGTTACGTTTGAGGAAACAAAAAATGCTTTAGAACCAGAGGGCTATAGAAATGGCTCAGTGTTTAGGAGCACATGCTGCTCTTCCAGAGGACCAGCAGGTTCACAGCACCCATGTCAGGTTCCTCACAACTGCCCATAATGCCAGCTTCTAGAGATCTGACACCCTGCAGCCACATGTACATACACCCAGATTCACACATACAAAGTTTAAAGTTCATTTTAATTATAACATTTTAAGGAAGAAAATAACAGATGTAAAGATTATACAGTCCACTGGATATACTACATACCGCCTGATAAATATACTTGAAATTAGCAAATTTTAGTATATATGGACTAGATTTCAACAACCCTGCTATTATAACATAAAAGAGAAAATAGCCACTTTCATTTCTTAAAATATAAAGGAGGAAAATAGAAGGGAGGAGCCATTCCACTTTGCTTTTAGAAAGTAGAAAACATTTTTGCAGGAAAAAAAAAAAAAGTTCTCCTTTTATAGGGAGAAAAAAACTCCTAGATTGTAAAAAAAGAAGTCTTTCTTGATGCAGGAGACAGGTCTGCTACAATGTTCCTTACAAAGGTCACCACTTACATAGGCTGCCACACCAACAGCATTGTGCTAAGCACTGGCCAGGATCCAGACACAAGGAAAAGCTTGTTAAAAAGGTCATAGTCAAAGGCTGTTTCCAGCTTGTATGGCATGGGGCATGAGGTAAGGGAAGGGGGGTGATGGATAATCCTCAGAGGGTGAAAGGGGACAAGCAGTGAGGTAGAACACAATGGTTAATTATGTTAACCATTAACATAAATGGTTAATTAAACATGTTAGTATAGGCACGTTCCCTACATGTGAAACTTCATACACCTTTAACTACTATGTGTCCATGGAAGGTCACTTAACACTTTTGTGTATGTTTCTTCACATGCTGAAAGGACTTCACAGGTATTCTGGAAAGACTGGGTTTCATTTCAGCATTTGGAACTTTGCTGCTCCAAGTAAGCATTTATTGTGGGTTCTACAGATGTCTAGATGTGGACATAAGTTTATTTCTGGATGAGATATGAAACAAAAAGGAAGCTGGGCATGATGGCCCATGCCTATAATCCCAGCACTTCAAGGCAGAAGCAAAAGAGATGAATGCAGGGAATGGAGCTGGTGAGATCACTTAGCAGGCAAAGATATCCGCCAACAAGCGTGACAACCTGAGTTTGCTCCCTGGAACCTGGCAAGTTGTCCTCTGACATCCATACATGCACCATGGCATATGCATGCCTACACACACAGAGAGAATATTTAAATAAATTAGGTGTAAAAAATAAAGATTGCAAGGTAATTTTCACCTACATAGAAAATCTGAGGCTGGCCTGAGACTCCAAAACTAAAAAAAAAAAAACAAAAACCAGTGAGGATGCTATCAGGAGGCAGAGGCAAACAGAATTCTGTGAGCTTGAGTTCAGCCTAGTCTACACAGTTTGTTCAATTCCAGGCAGGGCTGTCTTTAAAAAAAAGGGGGGCGGGTAATACAGATACAACATTTTAGCTTGTCAGTGAATAGCTTACTTCTTGAAGCATTACCTTTATAACAGGGAAAATCAAGACAGACAATAATTTCTTCATTTAATGAAAAAAAGTTGACTCTGGTCTCCAGCATTGTGAGCTACAAAAGAACATCCACTCCCAGATGGGCCCAGAAACAGCAAATGAATTAACAGCTGCCTGAGGCCACAAAGTCATGCTGTGGATCTGGTTCTTCTGTCAGGTCATCTCACCATCAGCTGCACTCCCAGCAGCAAACGGAGTGAACAAATGTCCTTTCAGACAAGGATCAAGGTCTGGAGACTTTAAAAGTGAGTTCTTTCTACTGGGACAGCTTTTATACATGTGTGCTAGTCTGTCAATTTAGAACTTTAGAAATATAAAACTCAAATTGGGAGATGGCTCATTCAGTAAAGTGACTGAGAAACAAGCATTAGGATCTGAGTTCACCCAAAAGGCCTGGCGAAGTGCCATGTGCCTGTAATTCCAACACTGGGGAGATAAACAGGAGACTCCCGGGGTCTCTTAACCCATCCATGCAAGTCTTCCAATTTACATACACAAACATTGGGGCAAATGATCAAAGCAGTCTTCGCCTTGACTTTCTAACACTGTGCTTACATCTGTCAGTTTCTATGCCATTTTCTTCAACATTCAGAGATGAGTATGAGATCCTGTGATTTCAGTTCTTTAAGAACAGTCACTAGTTGAAAAGATCAATTCATAACACAATAAAACAATTGAGGTTGAGAAACAGGACAACTTTTTGTGACACTAAATTCAGTTCTACAAGAAGGGAGAGGAGCTATTACTGCCACCAGCACCTTCTGGAAATGATGGCACAACCTGCAATATCAACATTTGGGAGACTGAGGCTGGAGGATCACAAATTCAATGCCAACTTTAGCTGACTCCCCACACCCAAAGGAAAAGGTTTAAGGTAAAATGAATGAAACAAAAGTAAAACAGAAAGAGATGAAGTATGTGCAGGAGGAGAGAAAAACTATTAATAGGAAAGCAGCATAAAAGATGACGAGAGAGGATTCTCTAACTTAATAGAAGACAGCGACGGGAGGAAATACTCTTGACTGAAAGGAGGGGGAGACCAGAAGGTTTCCTGAGTATAGAAGATAAAGCACACAGTGGGAAGAAATAAGATACAAACAAGATGATGCTCATGGCAGTTTCTCATGATTATTAGAGAAGTGAGCACTACGAGATGCAGAGAGCAGAGGACTGCTGGGGATTGGTGCCTGTCAGCCTAGCTCCAGTCAGTGAGAGACAGTCTCAAGGGAATAAGGTAGAAGAACATGCAATGTCCTCCTCCGACCTGTGCATACACCCAGGCCTACACACAGGCACCACACACACAAGCGTTTAAAACAGAAGGAAGAGGGGAGGAAAGGGTCCCCACTATCACTGTCCATTCACATAGCACAAGATGTTTGTTGGACAAAATAAAAACCACTGCTGAGAAGCAGAAGGGACTTGAATGGATAAGAAAAACCTGCCTGACACTGAGAGTTTAAAATGGCCAAAGCCTTTACAAGATAAGTGTGGCAGATCCACCCTGCAGTGTGGGGTGATAAGGGCCCCTTTAGTGTCTCTAAAGCAAACTGAGAATATGTAGTGATATGTTATAAATTTAATAAAAAGCAGTCTGGAACATCAGAGAAGAAATCTACCCACAGTCAATCCAAGAGGATCAGAGAGTGGTAACTCACACCTTTTGGGGGAAGGTGACCTACAGCCTTTAATCACAGCAAATCTGAGTTTGAGGCCAGCTTGGTTTACAGAGGGAGTTCCAGGCTCCCAGGCAGGCAGTTGTGGTGCCTTGTCTTTAATCCCATAACTCCAGAGACAGAGATCTTTCTGTGTTTCTGTGAGTTCAAGGCTAACTACCAAGTAGTAGTAACCCACACTTTTAATCTTAACCTGGATGTGATACAGATGGGCGAAGAAGGTATTTAAGGTGATGTAGGAAAACACATGAAGCATTAGAAGCAATGAGAAGCAAGGCTGAGGAAGCTGGAAGGTAGCTGGGTGAGATCTGACTGTGGTGTTTCTCTCTGATACTTCAGCCTTTCCCCGATATCTGGCTCTGAGTTTCTTTTAATACAACCAGAATTCGAGCAACAAGAATAGATCAGATCTGCCTTGATTCAATGAAATGCCCACAGATAAAAGTAATCACAGCCATTCTTTCATTTCATTCAACAGATATTTCTTGAGGGCTTACTCTATGTCAAATACCTTTATAACCACTGGAGATACAGCAGTACAGAGACCGAATGCCCTCATTCTGGGCAGGAGAGAGACAATGAACCAATAGTGAAGAACATCAGAAACAGAAGTACTGTAAAGTAGTGAGAGGAGCAGTGGGCTGGAGGAGCTACTTTGATACAAAGTAGCAAGAGACTAGAATGTAAGCAAAGATCCAAGTAAGAAGTTGGGACCACCAAAAGCTTTGGGCATCAGGCCATCTACAGGAGAGACATGAGCAAGATAGGAAGGTAAAGGGGATAAAACACAAAATCGCTGTGGAAATCAAGTCAAGCAAGACCTCGGAAGCCATGCTATCATTACTACCATTTGACAGTAATGGACTATTGAGGTAGGATCATGACAATATTGCATTTATATTGGTTAACTGTGTGATCAGAGGAATAAGTATTATTTGACCTTACAAATAAAATCACTACTTATACAGTGCCTATATGTGGAATTCTTGCTTGTAATCCTTATCCTACACAGAAATCTGTTAACTAAAAAGCTTTAAGATGAAATTTAAAACTATGTGCTTTAATTAAAAGTAATCATTACAGCATTTATCTCAATCTACAACTCACAAGTGCCAATTTGTAGGCAGTATTACTTATCAAAGATCTCAGGCCAGGCATGATAGCAGACACCTGTAATCCTACCACTTGGGAGGCAAAGGCAGGAGATTCACAAGTTCAAGGCCAGACCTGCCCTTAAAAAAAAGAAAATCTGGACTGGAGAGATGGCTCAGGGGCACTGGCTGTTCTTCCGGAGGACCTGAGTTCAATTCCCAGCATCCACATGGCAGCTACTGTCTGTAATTCCAAGATTTGACATCCATACACAGTTATACATGCAGGCAAAACACCAATTCACATAAAAAATAAAAATAAATTTAAAAAAAAGAAAGAAAATCTTTTCCCCTTCCACTATAAACAGGAGACAGTTGGAAGTGGATTCTTTGCCAAAATGTCTCTACTCCCCCCTAGTGTCCACTTCAGAGAATGAGGTCTTCACATACGAGCACAGTGGAATCACACTAAGGACTCTGGAAGAAAGCTTCTAGCATCCTCTGCTGACAGAACTTTGCAGGTGTAACTTTATATATATATATATATATATATATATATATTAATTCTCCTTTGAAGTTAAATCATTAAGGTTCCTTACATTGTTTTAAAATAAAACTGTTCTTTAAAGTCAGCTTCTAAAAAAATTACATCAATCAAATATAGACAATGAAAACAATAGGCCTGGCAAGATGATCAGGAGGTGAAGACATCTGCCGCCTAAACTCAATCCCACATGGTCTCCGTGAGCACTGAGTCCTAAACATTGTCCTCTAACACATGCATTTGCACACACACATGCACACACGCTCACACATACACACTCAGACACACAAACAATTAAAATTATTTTCTGTTGTAAAAAAGATAGCAGTGACAAAGGTCAGCATTTTTATGTTATATATGGCGGCCCTTACACTGTTTCCATGAACTATTTTATTATTGTATCAACTCATCAACACCTAATGAGAACATCCACCACTTAATTCTCCATTCTTTCCCTGTGCGTGAGGAGACTGACTGATACAGGTGGTCGGCAATGACCACAACCATGGCCACGGGAATGAAAGGCTTCAGACCAGAAGAAGAAAAACACAACGGTGGTCCAAACTTGGACTCACCCAGAGAACGTGCCAGCCAGGGAGTCAGACAGAGTTCATGGAAAACAGGTGCTCACAGCTAAAAAGTCACTGCTACATTTAGCCTTTAGTTACAGTCATAAAATTCGAACTTGCAATTTTCTGTAGTAATGTGAAACAGGATAGCAATAAAAACAGGACAATGAAAAGCCTCAATAATTCCAAAGCTACCATTTAATTGCTCATTATAACCTCCACCTTATAAAACACAGGATTATGTACAAACAGGAATTGTTTTTAAAAAATGATTTTTCAACTCTTTTGACATTTCGCAACTGAACTGTTTATTCAACTCCAACAGAAACTGAATGAACAAATTCACTATCCTCCAGATAAGTAAAACTGAATAAAAAATGAGTAAAAAGCAAGTTCATTATTGAAAGAAATTAACACATTTGTTTCCAATCAATTAGCTTAAACAGTAACACTAAACACAAATGCCAGCTAATTACTAAAGTAAAATGCACATGTTAAAAAGGGCTGGAGATGTCACTCAGTTGACTTCTCCAATAAAGCTGTCAGGTCCAAAGGAAAATCTACAGGGTTGTCCAAAGACCTAGGAAAGGCTCAACCTGGACTACAGGAGGATTGCTGGCTGTCAGATAAAAGCCAGCATTCCTCAGGTACCTCTAACAGAAAGACATGTGCCTACCTGTGCTGCCTATTAGCATATCAAAGCTCATGCTGGCCTCCAGATGCCTCTGGTTTACCAACTCCCATTACCCCCAACCCCTTGTTTTTATCTACAATAAAAACCTTCCCCTTGTACTCACTCATTAGTGGCCTCTAAACAAACAAACAAGAAAAAAGCCAAGCATGCCCAAGCTGCAAACCACAACCACTGAACAGCTTGGGATCAGAAACACCCTGGACTGACCCTTCGGATCCCACTCCACCTAGGGGAACACCTGACTCACTCTTGAGGGAGGGGGGACAAAACTGGATCTGCCAGGAGTGGAGACTAAACTAAGCATTGTTGGGTCAGTGGGACCATGGGACTGTCTGCTGCCTGCCCAGGGAGGGGATGGGGAGTTGTGGAGAAGAAAAAATGACCTGATGTGGTGGGAGGGGGAAGGGACCTTGAATAATGATATACAGGGATAGAAAGCGTGACTTCTTTGTTCATAATAATAATAACAATAATAATAATAATAATAATAATAAAAGTATACAGAAAAAAGAGAAAGGGGAAAAAAAAAAAAAACCTTCCCCTTAGGGCTGGAGAGGTGGCTCAAGAGGTTAAAAGCACTGGTCATTCTTCCTGAGGTCCTGAGTTCAATTCCCAGCAATTACATGGTTGCTCACAACCATCTGCAATGAGATCTGGTGCCCTCTTCTGGTGTGTAGGGATATATGGAAGCAGAATGTTGTATACATAATGGATAAGTAAGTCTTTGAAGGAAAAAAAGTTTGGGCTGGAGAGATGGTTCAGCGGTTAGGAGCACTGGCTGTTCTTCCGGAGGACCTGAGTTCGATTCCCACCATCCACATGGCAGCTAACAACTATCTGTAATTCCAAGATCTGATACCCTTACACAGTTATACATGCAGGCAAAACACCAATTCACATAAAATAAAATAAAAAATATTTTTTAAAGAGTTAAAAAAAACCAAAAACTTTCCCTTAACCATACCATAGAGACCATACCATAGAGTGGTAACATCATTAGTTTATACAGAAACTCTGAGTTTCAATCTCCAGCGTTGCAGAATAATAGAAGGCCAACCACCAGGGTTCCTGGCGGTGATCATCAAATTAAAGAGGTAGATGAGGCAGGAGCTTTTTAAAGTTCCAGGGTAGTGTGGACACTTTTGCAGAATGCTGACAAAAATGAATAAAGTAATGTAATGCCTCCCAGTTTGGTGTTGCCTTTTATACTATCCTAACTAGTTCGTGCTCCAGCACTTTTCTGCCCAGCTCCAGCCATCAAAGACTCATTTTATAAAGCACTGTAACTAGAATATAAGAAGCATGATTTCCTTTATTTCATTCCACCCTAGGATAGCACTTCCAATCATTAACACGCTGTGTATATTTAGAAAAGGGAGAGATCATGGTTCTTACAGAAACAGATTTGTTTGCATTTCTGTGGTCTCAATTCCATTCTCTATCTCTACTTCCATTTGGATTCATGATTTAATGTCATAAAATTAACACTTTTAATGTAAAAACAAAAAAATACCATTTAATTCCATATAACAAATATTCTCTCTATACAGTTCTTGCTATTCATAAAACACTGTGCTAGAGGCACTGGAAACTTTTAAAAACTGCTAGACTTTCCCAGAAAGTACTCATAGTACTACATGTTACTGCAATCAGGAGACAGGAGAGGTAAGTACACGAATAACAATTTAACTGGGGAAATAAGTTGAAATGGAAACTTGCACCAAGCCTGGGAAGCAGCACATGCAGCTGGTATCAGGAAAAGTGGCGTAGAGAAGATGACATTTGAAAAAGCCCTGTCTTGGGGCTACTATTGCTGTGATTTAATAGCCATCACAATCAAAAGCAAGTTGGTAAGGAAAGGTTTATTTGGTTTTCACTTCCATATCACTGTTCATCATCAGTCCAAAGCCAGAGCAGGACTCATCTGGCAGGAGCTGATGCAGAGACCACGGATGAATGCTAGTGTACCAATTTCTATTCTAGTTTGTTATGGAATAATCTTTTCGTAAACTGTGAAGATGTGTCTTTGCCAAGGTGCCTTCTGATTGGTTTAATAAAAGCTAAATGGCCATTAGCTAGGCAGGAGATATAGGTGAGAGAGCCAAAGAGAACTCCGGGAAGAAGGAAGGAGTTGAATCGCAAGCAGACAAATAGAGAAGCAAGATGAACATGCAGTATTGAAAGAAGGTACAGCCACGTGGCAGAGGATAGGTAAGAAATATGGATTAATTTAAAATGTAAGAGTTAGTAACGAGCCTGAGGTAATGGCGGAGCATTTATGATTAGTAGTAAGTCTCTGAGTAGATATTTGGGAGCAGCTGCCAAGACACAGAGAAACTCTACCTACATTAGTCAGAGTTACTATTGTTATGAAGAAACACCATGGGCAAAAGCAAACTGGGAAGGAAAGGGTTTATTTGGTTTACACTTCCAAATCTTAGCCCATCACCAAAGGAAGTTAAGCAGGGCAGAAGCCTAGAGGCAAAGCTGATACAGAAACCATGAAGGCATACTGCTTACCAGCTTGCTCCCCAAGACTTGCTCAGCCTGATTTCTTATAGAACCCAGGACCACCAGCTCAGGGATGGAAACACTCACAATGGACTGGACCTTCCCATATTGATCACTAATCAAGAAAATGCTCTACAGCCTTGCCTAAAGCACAGTCTTATGGAGGCATTTTCTAAATTGGAGCCCCCTCCTCTCTGATGACTCTGTCTTGGGTCAAGTTGACAGAAAACTAGCCAGCACATCCCTAGCGGTGAGTCAGAATGTCAATCAACAGAAACAGAGGATGGAAGAGGAGCAATGAGAGTTTAATTAGGATCAGCTGAAAACCAGCACATTCCTTTGTCAGAGAGATTTAATAGGCAAAAGAATTAGTGAAGTCTGATTCACCCATCATTCAAGGCTTCTATTTTAGTCAATTTTCTTAAAAGACTTAGACATGTCCATAAAAAAGAATTGGGCGCTTATTAGTTAGAGAAACAACGAGGATGGCATAAAACCTCCTTTTAAAAATGTTAATCAAACTCAACTGAGGGAAAGTTATGTTGTTTACTGCTACAACTTGTTTCACTAACATGTCACTTTCCTAAAGGAAGCATTTAAAATTCACATTCTCTGTCATACCTATTACTGGAAATTCTTCTGTAAAACACAACAAATCAAAGCAATCTCTTCCTTCATTTCCCAAAGAAGCATTTCAACGATTTTGAAGTGAAATGGACACATATCTAGTTAAGAGCTCAACTAAGATCTTTGCTGAGATTAGTTCCATGAAGTGTCCCCTTAATTCAACAAACTGTAGAGTCAGCAAAAGGCAAACCAGATAGACACAAGAGGATTCACATTAAATTTGCACATGCTGGTATAGAAACCAAATTCCAGGAGCCTGAAGACTACAACATTAGAAGCCAGCATCTTTGGCTTCTGAGGTTTTGTTTAAGGCAGGGTCTCACTATTTTGCTCAAACTTGTCTCAAACTCATGACCCCCTGGTACTGCATCACTCCATTGTTTGTGTACACATTTTAACAGTCTTCTGTTCCTTAGCAGAAAGTAGTTTATGTTTAAAGTGCATGAATACCACCAAATAAGTACACTATATAGCGAGACACATGCAGAGCATACATTATGAAAAACTGTTAACAATGGCTAAAATTTTAAAATCCAAAGTGAAGATCTGCAACTCTGACAGCCAAGTCTCAATCACAATGTAGACACGTGCCTGGAGGACAGCTGCTTTATCCACTGTCATCTAGTCTTTGTATGCAAAGTGTTAAATTTAGGTGGAATCTTGACTTCCAAAAATAAATGCTGTATATTTCAAATGGAAGAGGTCAGGTTCAAAATAAGTAGCCTTCTTTATCTCTTTTGTCTTTCTGCCAACAGATCTACAAATATGATGACTACAGCTTAGAACATCCATCTTGAGGCTGAAATAATGATGGCAGAATTTAAAAGAAAAAAGAAATTATCTGTGATATACCGGACCTGCAAACTGATTAATGTCTAAATCATGGGGAGAGAGAAAACTATTACAATTTTTGCTAAACATTTTCTGCCACTGGCAGCCAGGTCAACAATGTACTGAGTGGTAGAATGGGCTGGCTGCTTGCCACAGACAGGCTTCCACAACGGAGAAAATGGTAATGTGAATATCATGAGCAGCCTGAAGTAAGGCGCCATCTACCATCTAAGGGCCAGACAGAGTAAGCAGGTAAATAAGTTGAGGTAACTAACTCATCTTTGTGAAGAGGAAAGGAGGGAGGGAGGGAGGGGGAGAGAGAGAGAGAGAGAGAGAGAAATGGTCAATGACTATTCAGAATCTCTGAATTTTTAAGTCTGTGAACTACATGCTATTCATTCAAAATGAAGCAACATAACTAGTTTAATCAGTCCCTTTGATTTAAGGTAAACTAATATCAATTGAAATTCTCACGTAAATGTAGGATTAATCATATCAGCTTTGTTCAGTGAGAAGAAATGTCTAGAACAGCAAACATTACAAGAAGGCTAGCATTTCAACCCTAATTTTAAAAAGAATAACTATGCAGCATCTTTTTGTTGTGTGAGAGGGGTGGTGTTAGAGACAGGATTCCTACTATATAGCCCTAAGTGTCTGAAACTCAATGGACTTAAAACCCTTGACCTTCCTGCCTCCAGCTCCCAAGTGCTGGGACTGTAGGAGGCCAAAGAGATTATCAAACCCCTTGGAACTGGAGCTACAGACGCTTGTGAGATGCCACGTGAGTGCTGGAATCAAATCCAGCAAGTGCTCCTAAACTATCTCACCCACCCCTAAACAAACTTTTTTTTTTTAAAGGGGAAAGAGTATTAATGATGACAAAATTTGGTGCCACCCCTACCCTGCTGCCTTGCCTAGCAAAGACAGAGCTCAGTTTCCCGTATTCTGCATTAATTTTATTGTCCATGGTTTTACATTTCTCTTCATTCTTCCCAGTCTATGCTCCCTTACACACTGTATCAAGTCATTTGGAAGTGGGTACCTAAGTGTTACTCTACATTCATACTCAGTCCGTCTTCGGCTGTCCTTTTTGAACCCGGCTGCTTCCCTCTATGATGTAATAGCGTTCTGAAAACTCCTGAGCAACAACAAACTTCAATTATTTTCAGAAATCCCCAGATGAAGTGCTGACGCTGTATTGCTTTGCTTTCCTCCCCTAGGCAATGCTACTATTGTTTTGAGTGTTTAATCCTACAGTCCTGAGAAGGCAATGAACCCACAGCAAGCAGTCCAGCTAAGAGGCTCAAACAGGAGTCTATACAAGAGAAATACTTGCATTTGATTTAGATATGTTGAATTTAGAATAGGGAGCACAGAACTCATGTTTCATGAGCAGTCAGAAATTAGACTGTAAGCTGAACTGTACACTACCACTCACTAGGTGCCAGAAGTGAACAGAAGTTATCAGGGCAAAAAGATGCAGACACTACCAAGACCAAGAGTTGAGGAAGGCAAGGAGATGTACTTAAGAAAACAAACGCCAGTGACTAGGTTAAGGCAGAGAATTAAGTAGCAGAAATGTAAATACTACTGGAGTTTGTCTGTTTTATCCCCTGTGCCCCCCAAACTAGAAAATGCCTGACTGACAGCAGGTGTCACCAAGCAACAGGCAGCAAACCAAGAGCTCAGGGAAAGGAAGGGTCTCAAGGCACGGGCCAACTGTGCTCCATGTTGCAGCAGCCATACAGTGAGACCTGAGAAAAGATCTTTGGATTTAGACTTTTTTCCCTTTAATTTCTGTTCTTTTTTTTTTTTATTGGTTTGTGTTGATGTAGCCTTGGTTGGCCTGGCATGCCCTATGTAGGCCAGGCTGGTTTCAGACTCAAAGTAATCATCTTATCTAAGCTTCCTGAGTGCTGAAATCACAGGTGTAGACCACTGCATCAAACTGCATTTGCATATTTAGAGTGTTACTAATCTCTGAGGGGTCTCGGTGACAATGGGAAGCTGACAGCACAGACACTGAGACACGTGGATGTCGAGGACGAGTTAGTGCTTCTGAGACATCAGTACCAGAGAAGATGACCTGAGAGGAGCTTGGAAAGAGAAGTGGATTACCAAGAGATGTTAGTATATTCATAAGCCACAGAGTAAATACAGAGAAAAGGCTGCAGAAAAAAAACAAAAGAAGATACAAAAGGTTGATGGTATAAATGTAATAATTCGGATTCAATGTTGAAATACAGGTCAATGACTGCTACACAAATGATCTATACTGTATATATGAAATCACCCATCTATATCTCACAATAATATTTATGCTTAAGAGATAATTAAAAGAATTCCTTTGCCTATAGCTCCATTACTATTGTTATTTGACCTGAGAAGCTGTCAACTTCCCACATATCTGAATTAACACGAGAACACAGGAAAGTTGCATACTAGAACCTTAAACACTTCATGAAGTTTCCACTCATCAAATATGAAACTATATTATCTGAAAACAAGAAGCTCTCATCTTACGGTTACATAATTTCTGGGGAGCTAAGAAAGCCACTGCACGGTTACATTCCTATTTCAAAATATTCCACCATAACTGCCCTAACCTTTCAGAGACTCTGTGCTATGACTCAAAAAGAGAAAGAAAGGAAGGAAGGAAGGAAGGGAAAAAGAAGGGAGGGAGGAAGGGAGGGAGAGAAGGAAGGAAAAAAACAGATGTAAGGGATCCCCGATCCCATTCTGTCTCTTCTCTGAGGGTTTCACTTAAGTCTCTAATGATACTAATACGCTTTGCATGACCATTAAGTGTGCACTGTCAAAATCCACTTGTCATGCATCACTAACAGCCTTGCTTTGACTGCCACATAATTTTTTACATTTTTAAAAGCTATAAGCAGCTTAAGCTTACAAATGGCCTTCTGAAGCCCTTAGCTTAGCCACACTTTCTCTTCAGCACAGCTACAATTTGGGGTCACACACATGAGTTCCAAGGAAAAGACCTGTTCTTCCTTATGAAGTTTCTGTGTTAGGCAGGCTGATTTTCCCCTTAATCTAGTACTGTACCCTGTGCCTTTGTTGCTTCCAATCACTTCTGCAAGACTAAAACGTAGCAAAGACCACGTCCCTAAAAAAATGTAACCAGATACAAGGCTCAATCAAACTCTGCTCCTGCTGACAGCATTTCTTCATGCTTTCTGGATTTCTTTCTAAACAGTTTCATCTTTCACTAGCATAAAAACATAGACCTATGTGGTAAGCACATGACATTTCATCATCATATATGTACTTGCATGCTATAGCATGTGTGTGTCTATAATATCTCTTTTTCTTCTCCTAACGGTCAACTCAGGAAGTCATAATGAAATACCAGACTGGAAAACTTAACAGAAATGTATTTTCTTAGCGTTCTTGGTGCTGGACGGCCATCATGAAGAGGATAGCAAATCTGGGTTCTGTCTGACCTGCTACATACTCAAGTAACTATTCTTTCTGGTCTTGGGAGGAAGGTACAGAAAGCATACATTATCTAGTGTCTCACATTCTTTTGTTCTCTTATTTTGTTGGTAGCGTTTTACTACAGCACCCAGGATGGCCCTAAACTTGTGATTCTTCTACCCCAATTTCTTTTTTTTTTTTTTTTTTTTTTTTTAAACTTTATTTATTTATTTATTTGCCTTGGTGTTTGCCTGGGACTGGAACTACAGACAGTTGTTAGCTGCCATGTGGGTGCTGGGAATCGAACCCGGGTCCTCTGGAAGAGCAGACCGCACTCTTAACCACTGAGCCATCTCTCCAGCCCCCCCCCAATTTCTTAAGAACTAGGATTACAGGCATACATCATCCCATCCAGCTTTGATAACTCTTCATAAAAAAAAAAAAAAATAAAAATTCTACTTGCTCTTTTGATCCATTTTAACCTGAACTACTTCCTCAAAAACCTCACTTCCAGAGTCTGGAGAGATGGCTCAGCAATTAAGAGCACTGTCTGCTCTCCCAGAGAACCCGGGATCAGTTCCCAGCACCCACATGGCAGTTCACAACTGTCTAACTCCAGTTCCAGAAAATCTGACACCTACACAATAAAAAGTTAAATAAATTATTCTTTTAAAAAAACTAACTTCCAAGTATAAACCACCCTGGAGGTTAGGGCTTCAGCATAAGAATTCTGATCCAGATACAAACATTCAATCAATCCATTACAAAACACTCTCACATGTCACAGAACTCTATAACTTAGCACCACTTCATCTTGGTTCCACAGAAGTTTCTGTTTCTCTAGCATTTTATGGCTTAGATATTTGCTATGAGTTCTGACTGCCTGTGTATGCTTAAAAAGAAAGTAACATATATGAGGGTACTTACTATATATGTTCAACAGTTCACTGGTATTAATCAAACCTATTGTTCTTACTAATGTCCTAACAATATCTGAATCTATCATTATGACTGTGTATTTGTCAGTTTTCCCTTGTAATTCTGTCAATGTTTACTTAACACAAACAGAAATATCTCAGATGCACAAAGTATTAGGAACTGCCAATTTTTCCTCTAGAGCAAAATGTCCCTTTTACCATTAAGTGATGTCACTTTTACCACTAATTATAATGATTAACTTTTCGTTGACATCAATTTCTGTGACATTAATCATTTAACTTGTTTAGTATGTTTCTGCTACATTTTGTATTTCTTTACTCTTAGCCTTCCAGTGCAACTATATTTTAGATATACTACCAATAATATAATAGAATCATAAAGTATTTCTCACTTCTGTAATTCTGAGAATTTGAGAGTAATACATGTCAAGTTTACACTACTGTTCCTACTGATACATCTTTATTTACACCTATCATCTTATCCTCTAATAACTATTTACTAAAATCTCCTACATTTTCCCCTTCTGTTGTTTATTTAAATCACTAAATTTTCCTGAATGACACATCAGGAGAATTATGCTGTAAATGACACACGTAAGAAGATGATGTATTCTCAGGAGAAAACTTGAAAACACTAATAAAATCAACTAAAGGTTGGGGACCTAGCTTTGTGGTAGAAGGCTTGCCTAGCATATAAAAGATTCTTAGTTCAACCTCTATCACACAAAATTAAATAAATTTAAAACTAACTAAAGATAAATCTGCTTTTAAAAACCATTTTATTACATCTATTTATTTGTGTGCTGTCTGTCTCTGTGCACATAGAAGTCAGAGGGCAACTTTCAGAGTCCGTTCTGTCCTTTCCAGCACGTGGTCCTGGGCATGGAACTCTAGTCATTAGGCTTGGAGGCAGGCACCTTTTCTGGCTACCATATTCCCATGTGGTGGTTACCCCACTCAGGATTGGCAATTTAGCAGGAAACTATTCTCTATACTACTTTAAAAATGTAACTCCCTTGGATTCTTGTGTAACCTCTGAATACTTACCTCCTCTTCTCCTTCATCCTCTAATTCATCATCATCTTCTTCTTCTTCTTCTTCCCCAAGGGGTGGAGGTAAAGGGCCAAGGATATCTTCATCCACAGTATGAACTGGTTCTCCTACCGTTTTAGGGGGTAAAGGAGGGCCAATTAACTCATCATCAGATGAATCAGAACTGTCTTCACTGTCACTGCTGCTTGTATCCCTGAAAACACAGAAACAGACACTCTTTGCTTCTTCTGCTGCAGACTCTTTGCCTCTCCAGCACTGAGTTCTAAGGAAATCCTACCTCTCCTTATAATAGATAAGTTTTTCAAATATTTTCATATTTGCAATTGAAACATTAAGTGAATAAATGTAGTATTCAAATATTACTTTATTTTACCTGGTATGATAATTCATACCTTTAATCTCAGCACTCAAAAAGCAGAGATAATTAGATCTCTAAATTTAAGGCCAGCCTAGTCTACATAAAGAGTTCTAGACCAGCCAGGGTTTCAGAGTAAGATACTACACTTAAAACAAAACAAACAAACAAAAAAATCTTTATCTATTATCCTACACAAGCACTATCCCTTAAAGTTTCATGATGTCATTATCGTACATAAAGAGAATTCAGAAGAAAACTACAAAAAACTAACTCATGAAAACCAGTGAGATAATCAGTGCCTCTACTAACTGCACTTAATTCAATCGCTGTCAGCAAAGGAGCAAAAAAGCCACCTATGTAAGAGCCACAAATCCTAAAACACAAAATATTTTTCTTTTTTTTTTTTAAAGATTTATTTATTGTATACAGTATACAAAAGAGGGCACCAGATGTCATTATAAATGGTTGTGAGCCACCATGTGGTTGCAAGGAATTGAACTCAGGACCTCTGGAAGAACAGTCAGTCAGTGCTCTTAACCTCTGAGCCATCTCTCCAGCCCCACAAAATATTTTTCAGTGCTAACCCAAGAGTTAAAGCACTAGACACTGCCTTCTTAGAGTCTAAAAACGCTCTGCTCTGGGCTTTAGCATACTAATTCCCAGTCCTTTTTTTTTTTTTTAATCTCACACATCTGAAACTGTTTTGCACTCTCACTAAGGTCTCTATCAAATATCTACAGGTATTCTGAAGGCCATAAACCATCCAATATACTTTTATTTCATCCCCAAAGAGCTAAGCAACCCTATAATTAAGTCAATCTTCCAAATATCTCATAAGATTAAAGTATCACTGACGAAAGTATCACTCTAGTAAGTTCCATGAAAGCAGAAACTTCCTTTTGTCCACTGTTCTTTATTTGACAACTAAATGATGTGTGATTTATAGAAGTCACTCCATAGCTACTTGAAGGAAAAATGGATTTTTTAAATCTAGGTTTAACACTATAAGGAATATAATCTAACATACATGCCATCCCTACATAAAGAGCAACTCTCTAAAAAAGATGCAATGACAGCACTATGGCCTTCTTTCTAACTGTACAGGGTCAGACAAGTTCACCAGGGAGGGTCTTGCTCTGTTGAACCACTCTCCTTGTAAGTGGTTATATGGCGTGTCACCTCCTCAGGGGCTTCAGAGCACACCTTTCTAACAGTCACCATTAACCTATCTACTTCATTTATCTTTATTACATAATGCTGAATTACCATGTTTGATCAGCTGTCTAGTTATTCATGACTGTCATCTACTTCCTTAGTACTCCTACGCCAGTATGAGCAGTGAGAACAGAGCTCTTGACTTGCTAACTGCGATTACCCACTGCCTAAGAGTGTTTAAGCACAGAAGATGTTCAACAAATAATAAATAACAGCTGAGTGACTTTATACTCAGTTATGCACACTGTCCTAAAGTCCAATTTTCCAGCTACACGAGAAATCACAGACTTTTTAATGCACAATTATCAGGCCGTTGAGAACATTAAACTACAATGTTGATCCTTAGCAGCTATGCTAAGCTAACTGTGTTAACTAGTTCAAAAGTAGGTATTAAACTGGGAACTATGCTGATCCATGTTCATTTCATGGTTTATTAGCTAAGCCTAATACACTCATAAATTCTGGACGGAATGCATTAGGCTCCTAATTCCATTTCTGGCTTTTTGTTCTAATATTCCCAAGCTCCCCCCAAAAAATCTTTTAATGTAACATATTTCAATATCCTGAAAACCAACGTCCATGAAATTATGTCTAAAAAGATCTCTAAAATACAATAAACAAAAATAAAATAAAACTAAATATATTCCATGCTTAAAGTATCCCTTGGCTCAGTGTGGTGCCAAAGCAGGAACTGAAAACTGAAAGACAGGACATATCGGTAGGAAAACAACTAAGAGACAAGTCTTCCCTCTGCTTTCACAGCAGACTGTGTATAAAACATTTGTAACTGAACATTACATGATGCCTACAATCCAATTTTAATTTAGGAAGTAAATTCTTAAGCAAAATTCATTACTTTTACTGCGAATTTCTTACAAAGGAAAGGCAAATGATCAAACAGCTTCTACTTTACAAATCAGATGGTAAGTATATGACATTTCTCTCCTAACTGAAGTGATATTCCATTGGCTAAATGATACCTATCTTTCAGGTCCACAATTTTTGAGTGTAACTTATATCCGTAAAATGTTTCTTCTTGTTGGTATCACTTTGCTTTTAGTTGTTTGAGAGAGTGTGTGTATACACACACACACACACACACACAAACACACACACACACACTGTATCCGTATATATACATACCTGCATATATACATATACAATGTATCATATATATGTGTATATATATATATTAATGGTCAGACATTAATATATATATACATATATATATTATATATATATATGTACACATATATATATATAATATGTATATATATATGCAGGTACACACCTGCAATCCTAAGACTCCAAGAGATGAAGGCAGAAGAATTACTGTGAGTTCCAGAAAATTAATGGTTACAGAGAAAGCCTGTGCCTCAAAAATAAATACATAAGATTATGTGTGTACATTTGTGTATACTTCTCAATAAAACAGGAGTAGGAAGGAATGATCAGAAATGAATCAAACTGTAAGCAGCAATTTACCACAATGTGCATCACTATGCATGATGTCACACGCCTACAATACTAGTCCTCAGAAAGAAGAGGAAGGAAAGAGATGAAAGTTCCTGGCCAGCCTGAGAAAAAGCCAACAGCTGAGAACATGGCTCAAAAGTGGAGCATTCACTTAGCATGCAAGCCCTTATCTGCTCTCGAGAGTATCCTCCTCCAAACTGGACTAAAACTAGTGCTGAGTATGTGTCAATCACAGCTACTCTGGAAACTAGAAACATGAAGAAACCTCATCCCAAAAACACTGAACCCACCCTCAAGGTGAAGAAAACAAACGTGATCACCAAACCAAAAATGCTGGAACATCCTTGCTATCAAATCTTGGACTCATACTTGACTCTACAATGTAATCTCAAAGATGAGCCAAAAATAAAATTTGAAACAGCAAATAACTAGGCTTCTATTTAAACAAAACACATGGAACAACTATGTTCATATCACTTTTCTCCTAAAACTCTACAATGGCAAAATAGTTATTGAAAAGGGTATAATCTTGTTCTTTTTGTTTATGACACAAAGTTAGGCTTTATTGTTGATGTTTTTTCTATTTCTTGGATTCCAAAGCTGACTCACCATTTTCACAACCTAGGAGTACACAAATGTCTAAAGAGGAGAAATGGTATAAATAAATAAATAGATAGATAAATAAATAAATAAAGTCTTTTTTGCCTAAATTAGATTATGAACATGTAGAAAATAATAGTGTAGGAAATTCAGTCACCTGGATGGTGGTTTTGAGTGCTCTCTGATTGCACTGGAGCTCGATGGTGTTGGTTCAACATCCTCAATTTGTTTTCTTAATTCTTTCTCTCTGTTCATTTCTTCCTCTTTTTCTCTGGCTTCTGAAGATTAAAAGTCAAAATAATTTTCAACAGTTAGACTCCGAAATGTATCAATAGTAGGCTGAAAATTAAGCTATAAAAATAATGTGACTAGAGAAGCTAAGAAAGCAATTCAGTTGCAGAGTCCCACCCAACAGACTCAAGGCCTAGGTCCATCCCCGCACAGCATGAACCAGGTATAAGGGCACACGCCTGTAATCTCAGCACCTGGGAGGTCTGGGTCTCACGAGACCCTGTCTCAACAAAAGAAAAAGCAGAGTTGAAGAGATGGCTCAACAGTGAAGGAGCGTTTGCTGGCACGCACTTTAACCCCAAAGCGAGGGAGAAAGAGGTAGGGGGAATCTCTGTGTGTTTGAAGCAAGCCTGGTCTACAGAGAACTCCAGCCAGAGCTCCATAGTGAGACCTCTTGTAAAGGACGTAGGTTTCCAGCAGTCACATCAGGCAACTCATGACAGTAACTCCAGCACCAAGGGGATCTCACATATCTAGCCTACAAGACATCTGCACTCACATGAACATACCCATACACAGACACACACAATTAAAAACAGTAAAAAAAAAATAGTTTGTTTTTTTTTTTAAAAAAAAGTGACAGGCTGGAGAGATAGCTCAGTGGGTAAGAGCACTGACTGTTCTTCCGGAGGACCTGAGTTCGATTCCCAGTATCCACATGGCAGCTAACAACTGTCTGTAATTCCAAGATCTGACACCCTTACACAGTAGTTATATATACAGGCAAAACACCAATTCACATAAAATAATAAAAATAAATATTTTTTTTTTAAAAAATGACCACTTCAACATCAATAAACAGCCTATGGCAAAGCCATCAGGAGAAAAGTTGAATAGGGTTACAATGTGATGTAGCAATCCTACTTCTAGGCATAGGAGAAACTAAAGAGAGTCCAGGGCTACTTTGTTGTTTTATTTGGTTTTGGTTTTTTTTTTTAAATTTTATGTGAATTGGTGTTTTGCCTGCATGTATAACTGTGTGAGGGTGTCAGATCTTGGAATTACAGACAGTTGTTAGCTGCCGTGTGGATGGTGGGAATTGAATTCAGGTCCTCTGGAAGAACAGTCAGTGCTCTTAACCGCTGAGGCATCTCTCCAGCCCCAGTTCTGGTTCTTTTGAGACAAGATCTGACTATGTAGTTCTGGCTGGCCTGAAGCTTGCTGTGTGAACTAGGCTGGTCTCCCAATTACCAGCATACCTCCCTGCCTCTGTCTCTTGAGCACTAGGATTACAGTCATGGGCCATCCGGCTTGACTTTGTAAACAGGATTTTTCAGAGGCAATTGTTGACCCAAAAATCATAGCAGCATTATTCCAAACATCTAAAATAGTGGAGCAAACTGTTCATCTACAAATGAATAGGTAAGCAAAATGTGGTATATATATCCATACAATAGAATAAAATAATTCAGTCTTACGAAGGAAGGGTATTCTGCAATGGATGAATGTCAAGAAGCCTATTCTAAGTGAAATATGTGTCACAATAAAGATAAAAATTGAATACACCAATGCTTTAGCATATGATGTACAAAAATAACCTACAGAAGTCAAAATTCAAAAAGAAAATAGAATACTTAGTTGCCAGGAACTAAAAAAAAAATAAGGAATTACTATTTAATGATGTAAAGTTTCAGCTTTATAGGATAGTTATAGAGATGGGACTGTGGCTACAGCTATTCAGTATTATATATACTTAAAAATGGGGACAGAGGGCTCAGCAGGTAGAGATGCCTGTTGCCAAGCCTGACCACCTCAGTTCAATCCACCCAGTTTTCCTCTGACCTTTGTGCAATGGCCTGTACCTACTGCCCCCCTAAACACACACACTAAATTAATAAATACAAAAAAAATAAATAAGTGTGATTTTTAAAGTTTTAATGGAGCAGGGCAATGGTGGCATACATCTTTAATCCCAGCACTAGGAAGACAGAGGCAAGAAGATCTCTAAGTTTAAAACCAGCCTGGTCTACTGAGTGAGTTCTAGGATAGTCAGGACTACTATGCAGAGAAATCCTGTCTTGAAAAACAAAAAAAAGGGGCTGGAGAGATGGCTCAGCGGTTAAGAGCACCATCTGCTCTTCCAGAGGACCCGGGTTCGATTCCCAGCACCCACGTGGCAGCTAATAACTGTCTGTAGTTCCAGTTCCAGGCAAACACCAAGGCAAATAAATAAATAAATAAATAAAGTAAAAAAATAAATAAATAAAAGAAAAACAAAAAAAAATGTTTTAATAGTTAAGGTGCTGGAAAGATGCCTCAGTCAATAAAGTGCTTGGCAGGCAAGGTTCAGAATTTGAATCCCCAACATCTAAGGTTTTTAAAGCTGAGCTCAGGTGCATGTGTTTCTAGTCTCAGTGCTGGGGAAGTGGAAAGAAGCTGATCCCTAGGGCTCGCTGACCACCCAGCCTATCTGAATCAGCCTCTCCAATTCGGTGACAGAGGCTCACTGAGAGGAGCTGCGTGTGGGACCATAAACCTTTAACCCAGCCCTTGGGAGGCAGAGATAGCTGAATCTGTGAGTTTTAGGTAAGCCTAGTCTACGTGTACCAGCACAGTCAAAGCTAAAATGAGACCTTGTGTCAAATAAAAGAAGAAGTAGAAGAAATTAATGAAGGAAAACATCCAATTTCACCTTCTGGCTTTCATGTACACACACACACACACACACCACCCCCAACACACACCATCCCCAATCTTTTTTAAATGGTTGAGCTGGCCAGTAGTCATGGTGATATATATCTGTACTCCCAATACTCTCAAGGCAGGACTTCAGCCTGAACTACACAACACGATCCAGTATCAAATCAAGAAAAAAGGTTTAAGATGATAAATGTAATGTTGTATTTTATCACAACTTTATACACTAGAAAGGAAATTATCAACTTAAATGACCAACAGTGAGAAAAGAATTGAACAAAATAATTTTATAAAGTATCTCAATATAGTGTAAAATACAGGCAATAAAAATAGTGAGCATTTATATTATAGTCAAGGAGGAAAAATTGTCAATTGTTAAAACAAAACTTTTTTCTTTTAATTCATATTGATGAAACAGTATGGTAGTAGTTTTACATACTACTATGAATAGTAATGAAGAATATAAACATGCTATGCAAACTTTTGTGAAACACAAATGCACTATGTAAAAAGACAGACAAAAGAGATGGAAAATGAGTTCAGAAGTGAGAAGCTGGGTAACTCTCTTGTCAGTGTTAGGCTGGAAGCAGAATTCCCTACACTGGACCTTTTACCAGGCCACCAAAATCAAACTGAGAAATATTCAACTACAACAAGTGTCTAGGAACTAGCTGGTTTGTTTTTAGACATAGAGAAGTTATCCAAGAGAATTTTTCCTCTGATAATCTCACTTGGCAACTGGGAAGGGCACATACATAGCAAAAAAATCATATGAATAATTTGGCTTATTTGCTACCATCCTAATAATCTAACGGTTTCCTCTTTAAGCAATAAAGTTTAGAGTTGTTGCGGGCACTTATAATCCCAGTGCTTGGGAGACAGAAACAGGAGGATTGCCAAGAGCTCAAGGCCAGCCTGTGCTACAAAGTGGGACCCTGTCTCAAAAAACAAACAATAGTATTTTCTTTGGAGCTTTTGTTTCTGGGCCATAAAAGACAAGAGATACCAAGAAAGTATTGACAAGAAATTAGTCTTTCATGTTAAACACAGAAAATAAGAACTCTCCAGGAAGAGGCAAGGAGGCTTTTCTGTGCTCTCCAGTGACTTGATGAGGCTAAGAGCCGATATTCTGATACTGAAGGTAGCTAGACAAAATAAAGAACAGAAGCCCAGGGCTGGGGGGGGGGGGTCAGTTCTTTCCTATCTATCCTCACATGCTCTTTGCCAATCTTTCCACCTGCTGGGAGCTGGGGACTAACTTTGTTCTGTAAACTCTGACTCTCCCAAGTCTTAAGGCATATTCTGTCTGAATCGGGACAGTATAAAAGGCAGAAATCATTAGCTGCCTAATCCCCTTTATCCTGGGTAAGAAAGTCACTCTTTTTTCTGCAGGAGACAACACCTAGCTGGAAGCTAGGTCACACAGGGAAAGTGGAATTCCTTTCCATGTTAAAATATATACTCTTTCAATGGCCATTTTTGGAAGTGACTTCTACATAATATTACATATACTAGGTACATTTTTATTTTCAAACATATATTTAAAACACTTTCCTTCCCGGGACTGTCATGTATCTTCTGTTTCACAAGTCAAATTTCTGACAATTTGGAGTCATGAAAACGGTCATCTCAGGGCCAACCAACACTCTAAAGCTGGCAAAGCAGAAAAAAGAGAAAACATCGTGGCCTTCATGCCAGAACTCAGAAGACAAAGGCCCCATGCTAGAATTCTTGTCCTAAGAGACATTAAATTTTTCTTACATGAGTCATTCTTACTTAGATTTTCTGTGATGTCTCTGCAAGGCATCAAAAGTATGTTGCCATTAACCTTACCTTAACAAAAATAAAAGTCAATGCATAAATGGAACTTACCAAGTACAAGGTGCTTTTAAATTTTTCCAACAAATTATTCTTTTCCTACAAATATTTTGTAAGAGTATTTGTGAATGCTATTATACTACTTTCCAGCTGAAAATTCCAAGACATACACAAACTAACTTGCTCACTTAATAGAAACAAAATGAGGTCTGAGCCCACAAATGGGTCCTTCCTTCTAGCAGCTGTTAAGATTAACAAGCATCCCCGACCTTATCTTATCTAACAGTGAGCACGCTTCTCTTCAAAGGTCTATCAAGTATAAGCTTCACCACCTGCTTATACAGCAGACCCACCCACCAGAATTCTGTAACAGTGGAAATACTTCAAGTAAATATTTTAAATTATTTGTCTCATCCTAGTGGAACATCTGGGTTTTTGGTTTTTTGTTTTTGTTTTTTTTGTTTTTGTTTTTTTGGTTTTTTTTTGTGTGTGTGTGTCTTTTTTGTTGTTGTTTTTTTCTAATTTTGGTGGTACATGCCTTTAATCCCAGTGCTCAAGAGGCAGGACCTCTATGAGTCTAAGCCCAGCCTAGTCTACAAAGTGAATTCCAGGCCAGACAGCATTATATATTAAGATCCCATTTCAAGAAACTAGCAAACAAAAAGGAATTAACTTTTATATTTACTAACAAAACTTCAACATTTCAATTGAAGAATGTTTTGTGCTAATCTTTATTAGATCAAAGGAAAAAATGGGGATTCAAATAAACTGTACAGTAAAATAAATTCATTGTTTTCATTTTAGGCTTAACCAAAGCTAAACAGAATTTCACAGACTATACATGTTCTGGCATTTTTACCTAATTCAGAAGTAAGTACAGTGAAAACTCTAAATATGCCTTGCCTTTACAAAAGCAAACCTACTCCCCACACAATTTTTTTTCTGTCAAAGGTCTTGATATCAATTTTGGATAACTATTTGTCTAAAACAACATCATTTTTATGTGACTTTAAATCAACAGCCTAACTATTTACAGCTAATCTGTACTAACCTAAATAATAGATGAACATAATTTAGTACCTAAAAACTTTGGTCAACACTCAGTAACCACTTAACTAGAAAGGAAGAAAGAAGGTAAGCCAGGCACTGCGGTTCATGATTGTTATCCCAGTGCTCAGGAGGCATGAGCAGGATTACTGTGAATCTGAGGCCAGCTTCAGCTATATACACATTGAGTTCTCAGTGAGCCTCAGCTACAGAGGCTTTGTCTCAAAATAAAACCAAAAACAAAAGTCAAGACAACAAAATAACTAAAAATATGAATCTGAGTATTTTCTAATGTGAAAATATTCTAATATTTTCAGATATGAAAATGTTTCACTTGTTCCTTTATACTAACTCATGTCAACTGCCATGTCATGAAGATTCACACTTAACTTTAATCTATATTTGGTAACAAAATACAAAGAAAATAAAATTAGATGTTGGCATTTAAAACTATATTAATCACATTAAATATTGACAATATAGTACTTGGACGAAGCTGGACACTTTAATTATGAAAGCCAAAAAATAAAGAAGTTTAGTTGTAAAATATAGAAAATATTAAATGTACAATATTTTCCAAAGTAATAATGGACAACATACATAGAGTAATTTCAGGAAAAAGTAAGACATAATCTAAGTCAGTGGAAGATGTAGGATCTAGCTAGGAAAAAAAATAAATTATACACACACACACAGAGATATGAGGTTTTTAAAAAAATCTTAGTTTCTAAATTTTTCTTCAGTATTTTCTCTTTTCAGATATTAAAACACCCATTGAAGTCACATTCAAAGCCAGGCATGGATGGTGACTCACATCTGTAATCACAAGATAAAGGAAGTGAAGACAGAAAGATCAGCGGTTCAAGGCCATCCTCAGCCACACTGCAAACAACTTACTCCCTTAAGTATGATTTCAGTAACAAAAGACTTCAACAGCAATAGCATAAGAATCATGATGCATATTACAATTTGTCCATTTTTAGAGAAGAGTTAGGGCCAGCAGGTGAACTGTTTATTGAAGCACCTGCTGCCAAGCCTGTTGGTCCAACTCCACTCCATGTCCTACGTGATGGATAGAAGGAACAACTCCTACAAATAATACACACACACACACACACACCGCCTACAAACACACACAAATAATTTTTTAAAAGTCAGTGAAATTGCATATTAGCTTTAATTTTATAATCTGAATATAATTTAATGGCCAAGGTTAGGAGAACACAAAAATAATCTTAGAATTCTATCAATGAATAATTTCCCACAGAATGTGATTGCTTTTGGATATATACAAATATCCCAAACAGCACATTAAAGTTAAGGAAAACCTTGGTTTACTTTTTCAACAAACTGTTCAATAAAGATTCATATGTTCAGATCAGCAGAAGCCACATCAAAGTGAAACCAAGAATGTGGTACTAGGCCAAGAAAGTTCCATACATTGAATTTATTCACCAAGTTTATTTTAATGTACATACCTTAATGCTTACAAAATTAAAAAGGACACACAAACAGTCCTTTACAAAGTACTATGTCCAATGCTTTAGCCTACCCAAGAACTTACTGAATATACCATACCCATCTGACAGGGTCAAAACTTTGAAATCCTATCCAGTGTTTCCTCAAGTAGAATGTGGAGCTGCTTTTTAAAGCTAGGTTCTCCAACTTGAAATGCCAAGTTCTAATAGGCTGGGCCATTTAAAACCAAATAAGGATAGGATCAGCTTTCACAAAGCCCTGGGGTCCACACGCAGTACCACATAAAACCAGGCATTACTGGTGTGCCTCTGTACTGCCAGCATATGAAAAGTGACACAGTAGGGTCAAGGTTATATATAGTTTCCAAGCCAGCCTGGTCTACATGAAAACAAATAGCTGGGTGGGTGGATGATAGATAGATGGATGGATGGATGGATGGATACATAGATAGATAGATGATAATTTAGTTCTAAATTCAATTTAATCTTCAAGTGTGTATTAAAAACCTACAATTCTGGGGCTGGAAAGATGGCTCAGAGGTTAAGAGCACTGACTGTTCTTCCAGAGGTCCTGAGTACAATTCCCAGCAAAACCACATGGTGGCTCACAGCCATCTATGATGAGGTCTGGTGCCCTCTTCTGTAAACTGTATGCATAATAAATAAATAAATCTTAAAAAAAAAAAAAAAAAAAAACCTACAATTCCAGGAACTACATAACTTACAACTGCTGTCCAAAGCATTTTGTATGAGATACTTAATACAGGATTCCTCTAGCTGGTAGCACAGATACCTACTAAAATCTTTGTGAAGCATTTCCAAATACACGCAGATAGCATGAGTTTTATGTTTTGCTTTTATTTCATTATTAAAGTTACCTTTTCAGATGTACGGGAGTATAATGTATACTATATTTTGTCCTAATGTTCCTAAAATCCTTAAGATTTCCTGAGTGATAGGAACTGCCTTTTGTTATTTACTAGGTCCCCTTTGGGTCACGCCAACATTTATATTACTGGAGTTAGGGAGGGTCCCTAGCTAGTCCCACTACCATGGGAAAATAAGTGATCAGGGATTCATTTTATAAAAACTTGTGAAAAGTACTAGATTTGATGTTTCTAGACCTTCTGAACATGTGGGGTGAGTTTAAACAGAGAAAGCATGGAAGCCCTATCCCTCCTGCACCACATAGCCCACTGAATCACTTCAGGTGGGTGTTCATCCTGATCCCCTAGATCTATGAGTCTCAACCTATGGGTCAATACCCCTTTGGGGATCACACCAGATATCCTGAATAGCAGATATTTACATTATGATTCACAACCATAGCAAAATTAAGTTATGAGGCAGTAACATAATTATTGTATGGCTGGAGGTCACCACACTTTGAGAAACTATATTAAGAAGTTGCAGAGTTAGGAAGGTTGAGAACTACCAGTCAGCATAATTGTTCCCCAGGGGATCAGAGGCAAGGTCACATTCTAGGTTATTGATTAGCATCTGAAACTGAAGAAATCCTATAGCATCTCTAGGCAGGCGATATCAAAACTGAACTAAATTATTGAACACTCAGTTGGTGCCAACTAATCACCTACCTGCTTTACAATGAGAAACTCACATATCCTGGTATTACAAACACTGAGTGGGAAAAGAGGTGAGTTCATCCTTCTAGAAGATACTGGTTGTTCTTTTTCTGCCACCACCTACCCACTCACCCACCCATCCACCCCCTGTCTATGGAGATTAGAGTACCTTCAGCTGTCAGTTCTTGCCCTCCGCCTTACTGTCAGGGAGAGTAATTTTCTTTTGCTAACATCCAACTAGTTGGCCCACGAATTCCAAGGACTGTCCTGTCTCCAGGTCATCTCTGTAAGAGTACTGGGATTAAAGATGCATGTTACCATGTCTAGCTTTACATGTAGATAGATACATATAGACTATTAGACATGATGGTACATCCTCATGATTCCAAATTTGAGAGACTAAAGTAAAATGGTTGAGAATTAGAGGCCAACCTAAGGAGACTTAAGACCATCTCAAAAAAAAGAAAAAAAAAAAAAAGGGAACTTGGTTCAATGACCTGCATGGGAAGGGGCAGGCAATGAAAAAGGGGTAAGATACATACTAAGGCATTTACTGATGACATAACATAGCTAAGATTTACTTTACAATATTCAGAAAGAAAAAGCAAACAGAAATAACACTACCCATAAATGATTATAGTAGTTTCTACAAATACTTGTGGTTTTGAAATTCCTCATATTTAAGGTTTTTTTAATTAGAAAAAAAGCAGTAGCAGCCAGGCATGATATCATATGACTTTAATTCCACTACCTGAGAGGTAGAGACAGGTGGATCTCTATGAGTAAGAAGCCAGTCTAGCCTACATAGCAAGTTTCAGACTACATAGTAAGACCCTGTCTTAAAGAAAAAGAAAAAAAGTTGGCATGGTAGCACACACCTTTCGCTTTCATCCCAGTATTCAGTAAACAAAGGCAGAGAATGTCTATAAATGTGAGGCCAGCCTGGTCCACATGATGAGTTCCAAGACAGCCAAGACTAAATTTTTGAGCCTGTCTCAAACAACTATATATGTACATACCTGCCTTTTCATCACATATAAAAGGCTTACTTCCAAAGATATTAGTTTCAAGTTCACCAACCAAATTTTAAATGTTACTGCTAAATAACTAACCATTTTAATTTGTGAGCATTTTATTATTTATATATATATGAGTATTTTGCTTACATACATATCTAGGCATCATATTTGTGCAGTCTACACAGATGCCAGAAGAGGGTGTCATATCTCAGGGACTGGAGTTCAGAGTTGTGAACCATCAAGCAGGTACTGGGAATTCCGCCCAGGTGCTTTGGAAAAACACCTATTGCTCTTAATCACTGAGCCACTCTCCAGCCCCACGAGTCACCATTTTAAAACCAAAACCAACTACTGGGCACAGTGGTGCACTCCTGTAATATCTGCTACTCAGAAGGTTGAGACCAAAGGATAACTTGGCCCATGAGTTCAAGGCCATCCAGAGTAACACAGTAAGATTCCCCTATCTCTTTTGTCATTCCTACAATCTTAGCATTCAGGAGCCAGAGGCAGACACACTGCCAGAAAACGAGGCCAGCTTGGACCTACACAAGGAGTTCCAAATCACCCACCATATAGAGTGTGACCCTGTCTCAAAGCTACAAACAAAAACAAGAAAATAAACAAGCAAGACAAATAAATTAACATGACAAGTACAATTATAGCACTGATTTCAATCCATTGTTCCCAGACTCCAGACCTTCTTCTAGTGTAAGAAAGATCTGAGTTAGATCCAAAGAGGCACAGCACCAATGTCCTCTGAAGGCCCTGAGGTGGTACCTAGAAATGCCAACCATCTGGTATCAAGCCAGGCTGGAAATAAGGCTTCAGTAAGTATCTCCTACAGCTCATTAAAGCAGGGAGCCAACAGCAGCAGTCACATTCAGTGTATGTCAATGTTCTATACTGTCTGGGTCAACAAGCAATGGTGACCGCCACCTCTGGCCCAGCCTTCCAAATACTGGTTCCGCTGTAAGCAGGAAAGAAAAAAATGAAATGACAGTCAGACAGAGGCGGGAGGAGAGATAATAAAGAAACTGCTATTCTTTTCCTATAAATTCTAATAACAGTGAGTCCTTGTTTGTTCATTTTGTGTTGTTTAAATCTTAAGTACACGGACGTTCAGCTTGCATCTATGTCTGTGAATCACGTGCCTCCTACCTACAGAGACCCTAAGACTGCAGTCACAACAGCCATGCGGGTGCTGGGAATTGAACCTCGGTCCCCTGGAAGAGCAGCCAGTGCTCTTAACTTCTCCTTCATCTCTTCAGCCCCCGCAGAACACACTTTTACAAGAGTCTGGTATGTAGATCTTTATCCAAGTAAAATACAAGTTTTGTCATGTTTATAATGGAAAACAAAAATGCTTTTTAAATTCTGCTCCAAAAGGAACCAACAATTACAATTGCTTAACAAGTCTGATTAAAGATGGGTGTTTATGGGGCTGGAGAGATGGCTCAGAGGTTAAGAGCACTGACTGTTCTTCCAGAGGACCTGAGTTCAATTCCCAGCAAAACCACATGGTGGCTCACAACCATCTATGATGAGGTCTGGCGCCCTCTTCTGTAAAACTGTATGCACAATAAATAAATAAATAAAAAAAAATTAAAAAAAAAAGGGTGTTTGTAAATAAAAACAAGCTGTTTTTTCTTTTTTTTCCTGCCTTACCACTGCTGACATAATTGTATATTTATACAACATTTAAGCCAGTAAAAGAGAAAATATCTTACCCAGTGTTTTCCGGCTTCTTTCCACAGCTGTCCTTCGTGTTTGCTCAAACATGGCCTCCAAGTCAAATGTGCGAGCTTTCTTCCCTAGGAGCAGAGCAGACATTACTGTAACTGTCACTGCAACAAGCTGACCAGAGGCTCTCAGCACTCCAGGGCTTTGTGTGGTTTTGGTTGGTTGGTTTGGTTTTTCAAGACAGGGTTTCTCTATGTAGTCCTGGCTGTTCTGGAACTCATCTTGTAGACCAGGCTGGCCTTGCACTCACAGAGATCCAGGATTAAAGATGTGTATCACCATCCACCAGATATAGGCACTCCAGTCTTACTGACTGATCAATAACCACTCAGTCTGTCTATATGACAACATGTTTCCAACATAATAATAAAACATTAAGGGGGAAAAAATACAAGTTTAATAACCATTATCCAAAATGCTTAGGACCAAAGGACTTCAAATAGCAAGAGTAGTTTATTTGTTTATTGGACTTTGGAATATTTATATACAGATATTACTAGTTTAGCTTCGCTTTTTCTAGAAACATAGTCTTGCTTCATACCACAGGCTAGCCTTGAACTCACAATCCTCCTGTCTCAGCCTCTCAAGGGTTGGGATTATTACAGGCATCCACCAACACAGTAAGCCAAAATCCAAAACTTTTGAGAACTAACGTAATGCTCAAAAAGTACAAATTTTAGATTCCTCAATTAGGGCTGTGAACCTAGCAAACATTAGCCAGCCAACATTCTCACTCTCATCTAGCTTAGCAGATGCCTACATCTTGAAACAACATTAATATGCCAGAGATAATGAACAATATCCATACTTTGAGTGTTAGAATCTAAGAAAATATCCTAACACATGACAGAGGGACTCCTCAGACATAACTAGAAATCAGAGTCGTCAAAAGACTCCCTGACTCAGGGGTGCAGTACAACTGTGGTTGTCTAGTACCACTGCATACACATGCCTATAGTCTCAGCACCCAGAAGAATAAGCAGGCAAAGTGATACGAGTTCAAGATCTCCCTTGTCAAGGTCAAGGTGAGCCTGGGATAAATAAGACCATCTCTCAAACAAATGTACGTAAAAATTAAGAAAATAAAATAGAAAGGCTATCCCAGTTAGCCCATTCTATTCAAAGAAGCCCTTAAGAACAGGTGTGTCAGAATTCAAGCCATTCAAAGTCTGAGAAGGAATCAAAGCACTGTGGCTGACTTACAAAGCACTGCTTCTCAGCTTTCCTAGTGCTGCGACCCTCTAATTCCGTTCCTTATGTTGTGGGGACCCCAACCATAAAAATATTTCATTGCTAACTGTAATTTTGCTACTGTTATGAATTGTAATGCATATATCTGATATGCAGAATATCAGATATGTAATTCCTGTGAAAGGATCATTCAACCCCCAAAGGGGTCACAACCCATAGGTTAAGAACTGCTGACTTAAAGAAAGGTGGCAATGTGAGAATTAAAGAGTTTCTTTTTGCTTTTTTTTGCTTTTTTTGCTTTTGTTT
Organism: Sigmodon hispidus; assembly: GCA_004025045.1. Taxonomy (NCBI): domain Eukaryota; kingdom Metazoa; phylum Chordata; class Mammalia; order Rodentia; family Cricetidae; genus Sigmodon; species Sigmodon hispidus. The sequence continues at coordinate 105,078 of PVIH01000992.1, read as the reverse complement.
CTTTTTGCTTTTTTGAGACAGGATTTCTCTGTGTAGCTTTGGAGCCTGTCCTGAATCTTACTCTGTAGACCAGGCTGGCCTTGAACTCACAGAGATCCACCTGCCTCTGCCTCCCAAATGCTGGGACCAAAGGAGTGAGCCACCACTACTCGGTCAAGAATTAAAGATACTCTAATGAGCTAAGACATAGTCAGGAAGCAAAGCTACTTCAGTACTATTACCAAGAACTGTATTGTTCATAAAAGCAACTTTCTTCCTTAACAAAGCTACCAGATATGCAGATATACAGTATACGCATGTTTACAACTGATTTTAGCCTTGATATCTAGAACAGAAAAATCAATACAACTCATGTGAACTGACAAATTACAGAGCTACCAGAAAAGAAACCTGTGGATTGTTTTATGTACTGGATCTGGGGGTGAAATCTAGAGTCCTGTGTTTACTAGGCAAGAGTTCTACATTAGACTAAGCCCACAATCCTTTGTGTTGTTTTAAAGTACTAAATTTGTAGCAGTTTGTGACAGGAGCAGTTTGAGATACATATATCCACAACTGGTAACTACTACCTGAAATATAGTATAACATTCTCCAAGGACACTGAGTACGGAGAGGAGAAGCTGTAGAACTGGGTCTGACCCCCCCTATTTAGGAGGGGAAAGAACACTTTTCAGCGGATTACAAAAATTAAAGCTAATCATGAAAATGTTTGTGTTTGGATCTGCCAGGAGTGGAGGCTGAACTAAGCAATATTGGGACCGTGGGACCGTGGGACCGTGGGACCGTGGGACCTTGGGAAGAGAGAATGACCTGATGTGGTAGGAGGGGGAAGGGACCTTGAATAAGGATATACAAGGATAGAAAGTGTGACTTCTTTATTCATAATAATAATTAAAAAAAAAAAGAAAATGTTTGTGTTAGGTGCTGGGGAAATGACTCAGTCAGACAGTGCTTGACACTAAAGTATGAGACCTGATGTTCAGATGCCCAAGCTGAAGATTCCTGGGGCTTCCTGGTTATCCAGACCAGTTAAACTGTGAGCTCTAGGCCCAGTGATGGACAGTCACAAAATGTAAACAGAAAACATCTAATAAAGATACTAGATGTTGGGGCTGGAGAGATGGCTCAGTGGTTAAGAGCGCCGTCTACTCTTCCAGAGGACCCGGGTTCGATTCCCAGCACCCACATGGCAGCTAACAACTGTCTGTAGTTCCAGTTCCAGGCAAACACCAAGGCAAATAAATAAATAATAAATAAATAAAGTTTTTAAAAAAAAAAAAAAAAAAAAAAAGATACTAGATGTTAACCTCTGGCCTCCACATGCCTAGATACAAGTCATGCACATAAATTATGTGTACACATTTGGAAAATATTCCTTTAGCATTATTAATTAAAAATCAAAAGATGTGGTGTTACATGTGAGAGACTGAGGCAGGATCAGGCCATTCAGGGAGACACAGTCAGACTCTCCCTCAACAAAACAAAAACTAAAACTAGAAATTATGTAGGGAAAAATTTTAAGTGATATAAATTTTATTGTGTAGTCTACACTCTGGATACTAAAATAAATCAAGTTTGGGGTTAGCAGTGTAGCCCAGTACCAAAACAGGGGGTTAGCATGCAAAAGTGCTATTGATTCCTCATACTACCAAATATAAAATCATGTTTTGCAAGGATATAACATGTGAAAATCTGCAAAATATTGACTTAGAGCAATGTTTACTTATAAATATATTTTCAATATGCAACAGAAACACTGAAAACCAAATTAATTTTGAAGCCTTGATTTCTTTTTCTTTGTAAGTCTCTAAACTCTCTGAAGTTAGAAAGGGCTGGAGAGAGGGCTCAGCAGTTAAGAGCACTAGCTGCTCTTTAGAGGACCTGGGTTTGGTTCCAGACACCCACATGGTGGCTTAAAACCACCTCTAACTATAGTTCCACAGGGTCCGGTGCCCTCTTCTGGCTTCCATGGGCACTGCAGACATGTGGTGCACAGATGCATCCAAGCAAAACACCCACTCACAAAAACAAATATATATATCCATTTACCATTTAAGAAATCAGAAAGAAAAGTAAACACTGTAACTGCCCTTTTATGAAGTGATTACTTAGAGTCCTAGAAGATTGTAAACAGAAGGATGAATGAGTGAACGAGAACTAGATACATTAGCGGGATATTTGTTACCCCCCCCAAAAAATTACAAAATAATTTCCATTCGATTTTTTGCTAGCACTAATGTTTTAACAGATGACTACTCGTCTTTTGAAACAGATTTTTTTTTTTAAATCACCTAATAACTTGTCGTATTTAGAGTTTACACAAAGATTGAAGTGAGGATTCTGGACGACAAAGACTAACCAAAAGAAAGAAACTCGACAACCAGCATAATGTTATTTAATGACCACCAATAAATGTCCTTCTCAGACTGAGTCACAACAGTAATCCCTTTCAGTCAAGGTTTCCAAGTGTCATCTAAAGTGGTCTCAACGAATTAAATGGGACCGAAGCAGTTTAGGATTTGGGCGGGCAGAAGGTGCTGGTCAAACGTGACAGCTCTCTTAACCCTTCAGCTCTTAAGCCCTCAGCAAAATTGGGCTGGGCTGTGCCCAGGACAGTCACTCACCGAACCCTGTGAAGCCCATGGTGACCGCCAGCTGAGGGTCGGGTCCCGATGCGTCTGCGCCTGGCACTGTACAAGAAAGGGAAGACAAACAGGCCGTCAGAGCGGCGATCCGGCTCCCCCGCACGGCCCACCGCCCCCGCTGGCCGCGCAGAACCCACCTTCGCTGGGCCCCGAGTGCTCCATGGCTGTCAGAGCCCCACAGCCTATGCAGAAGCACCCGAGCAAGGAGCGCGCCACTCCCGGCAAGCCCAACAGGAAGTACCGTCTCCCGATCTGCCTCGCCAAGAGCGGCCGGTCCGCGCAGGAATCGAGGCTTTCGGACTCTCGCCCCCTAGCGGTCAGGAGGGAACGCGCAACGGAGGCCGCATCCCAGTTACAACCTTGAAGCTGTGTTGTAAAACCTTGCTCTCTTTCAGATGCCTTTGCGGGAGAGAGGACAGTCTCCGAATATTTCTAAGGAGAACTCAACAGTATCTTGTACTTTCAGTTCTTTCATAGACCTTTCCTCCATGGTGTACATGACGAAGCTCACACAGTTGCTCACCTTGTTCATATACTTGAAGAAAGAAACCAGTATCCAGATATGATTCAAACACCTGGAAGCCAGAAACTTGAGAGATGCCAGGAACTTAAGTGCCTGGCCTCAGTCACAGACTCACAATCCCTTGGCTAGCCTTGTTTACTGGGCAAGGGTTCCAAATGTTTCACATCTACTGGGTTTCAGATTTATTTTGGTTTCTTTACAATTTAATTCCTTGCTTACACTATGAAATAATGGTGTCTCGTTTATTCTATTTTTAAGGTCTGAAAGAAACACTTGGTTGGAATCAGAGTCTCACAATGTAAACCATGGCTGGCCTGGAACTCAGAGACCCATCTGCCTCTTATTCCCAAGTGTTGTTTTTCTATTTACGTTTTGTTTATCTGGATATCTTAAACGATAACGATCGTCTAATGTTTCCACCATCCTTAGAATAAAAAGACAATGTATTGGGATGGAGCTGTAAGTCTGTGGCTGGTAAGCATGGACAAGGCTCTGTACTGAATCTCCAGCTCCAAAAGTATAAATTAAAACAAAAAAATGTTAGGATGGCTTCCAAAACCTTTTCAGTCCAACTTGCCATTTTGAACTTCATCAGCCATTTGGTTCAACAAACAACCTCAGAACACAGTGTCCTGACTCTTCGTTAAGCTCTGGGCCTTTGATTCTACCATTCATCCTCCAGTTATCAAATCAAACCTCAAGAGTTCTTGCAAGAATCCATAGAACTTTGTAGATTTCCAACTAAATGAGGCCCACCTACCATGTAATATCTTACTCTTTCTTCATAGCACAGTCGCTGGCAGGCAGTCTGAGTACTTGTGAAATAAGAAGAAGAAATAGTCCTAAAGGCAAACTTTACTGTTGCTATGTGCAACATGCATATAATTAGTAGCAACAAAGTTTGTGTCTGTCTCAAGATATTACTAACCAGAAAAGTCACCTTGGATTTCAACCTGTAAGGCTAATTTATTTTGCCTGCACTGAAATAAATTATGACTAATGCTACTCTTTCCAGAGCACAGATTAGGTGCTGAAGTAGAACTTTATAAAGAAGTTACTATGTATCCCTAACCTTAAGCTCGTCTATGGCTATTTCAGTTCCTTAGCAGTCAAGTAGATAAAATTTTGAGATGCATGATTTGTTAAACTTTAAACTGCAAAGCACTAGAGGGGAAAAGTAGACAAAAGCTATTCCATTCCCTAGTTGGGATTGATGCCCATCACCATAAACATCACAAAAGAGATTGTTTTGCTCTCAATAGATGATAGAGACAATTTCAGTACAGGCAGCTTCCACTTTAAACTATCCTGCTGTGTTTGTGTGAAACAACTTTATAAGCATAACCATAAAGTGTAATGGGCAGTTTTTAATTTTCTTGAAGAGGATGAATATAATCATTACTCAAAACATGGAGCCACTCCAGCAGTGATTCCCACTGCAGAGCGCTCATGAGATCAAAACTCCTTTGTAAAGAATTCTAAGATATCATTTGGGGGTTTCCTCACTATATCTATTAACGTAAGTGATGAAGCAAAAGCAGTGGTGTGTTAAAAAGATAAAATAGGGCAGGTACATTAGAATATTAGTTTTTCAGAACACTCGGTGATTCATCAGACAGATGGTAAGCCACTGAAGTCTCTACCCACTGGGCAAGAAGGAGCAAAGAAAATAATTGATTGGTTACAGTAGGGCAGTAGCTTTGGATCATCCCAGTGGAAAGTCCTTAGAGGCTAGTCTGTAATCTCCCACAGATTAATATAGCATATTCCTTAGATTTGCAGAATGGCTAGTAGATAAAGATGAGTTCAATCCCCAGATCCCATGTGGTGAAAGGAGAAAACCAGTTCCCACAAGTTGTCCTCTGACCTCAATATGCTTTATGCCTACGTATATATTCAAGCACATTCAGCATTTTTTTTTCATTTTAATGCAGAAGATGCTGTCAGAGTTCCCCAGAACCTGAATTAGCAAAAGCTGTGAGCTCCTATGTTGGTTTTCTTACTGTAGTTCCCCTCCAACGCCCCATTTCCATAAGAGGGTATAGTATCTTGAGGTATGCATTCAGTAAGATAGGCTGGGACTCATTATCATAGACAAAATGTTGCATTAATTATTCAGATTAAGGAGATGGAAAGACAGCTCCATGGTTGAAGTGTTTCCTGCTGTTCCAGAAGACCTGAGTCTCCTTTCAAAGCATGCACACACTAGGCAACTCACATTTGTTGCAGGATGTTTGATCACACTGTGAATGGGGAGATTGGGTTATTTACTGGAAAAACCTGTTTCTAGTTGTGGTGTGGCTCAGCCCTAGAACACATCTTTAATCCAAGACCTTTCTGCTTGAATATTGTAAACAGGATTAAGTAACATTAGCCAGTTGACAGCAAGTGAAAATAGGGTGATTAAGAAGAAGCATAGAGAGTAAGAGGCAGGAAAGAGGATGGATAGAGGGATGCCCAGGAAGGAGAAGGGAGAGCTATTCAGTTTGAGAGTTTTGTCTGAGAGAACATAGGTTAAAAGAGGGAGGTGCTTTTCATGGATGTTAGTGGAGGAGGAAGATCTCTGCCTCTCTGAGGTAATAGGCTTCCACCCCAGCATCTGGCTACTGAGTATTTATTGGTAAAATCAAACAATTCAGATTTTGTTTAAAAAAACAACACACATTGAAAAAACAGCTTATCAGGGCTGGAGAGATGGCTCAGAGGTTAAGAGCACTGGCTGTTCTTCCAGAGGACCTGAGTGCAATTCCCAGCAACCGCATGGTGGCTCACAACCATCTGTATGACATCTGATACCCACTTCTGTATACTGTATACATAATAAATAAATCTTTTCAAAAAAATAAAAAAGAGAGAAAACCAGCTTATCTCCTCCTTAGGCTTAAAAGCTATATTATAACAAAAACAAACTAAGTTCATTCCTGTTTATGATTAAACCTCTGTTTCTCAAGCTTTGGGCTATGCCCTACCTTCAACCTTAACTACAAATGGTTCTATACTGCCTGTTCCAGGAATGACAATTCTTTGTTTCAAAAAGTTGTTTATAAACATCTGGCAACCCTACCTTTGTTTCAAAAGGCTATGTGACCACCTTGTTATGACTATGACTACCTTGTTTTGCACATCTTGCAAGCAAGTCTTTGTTTCAAGAATGACTAACTTATGCTTATGTTCTGTTCCTGAAACCCACCTATTTTGCCTGCCAAATCCCCTTTTGGAAACCTTCTACTCCTGATCTATAAAAGCCTTGTTTTCTTCACATCCAATGCTGACCTCTCAAATCCCATATTAAGAGCAGACAGCTTGTGTACAAAAGTAAAAAAGCTTGCTTTAATTGCTCGCTTTAATTAATTTGGTTATTAGGATTTGGGTCAGCAGTCTTCTCCCATCTTTGGAATTAATAACAACTGCCTATAACTCCAGATCCAGGGTGTCAGATGCCCTCTTCTGGACTCTATGGCCATGTCATAGATACACATACACAAATAAAAATAAGTATTTTTTTCACATTAAACATAGGACTCAAAAGTATCTCTCCTTCAGCCAACTGATTTCCTAAGAACATATACAACTTACAGGAATTAGCAGAGAGCCTAAGGACAGCAATATTAAGAAAGGAAGAAAGCTGGGTGATGGTAGTATACACCTTTAATCCACCCCTCTTGAGACTGAGATGGGTGGATCTCTCTGAGTTCCAGCATGGTCCATAGAATGAGTTGCGAGCCAGGGTGGCTTCACAGAGAAACCCTGTCTACACACACACACACTTTTGTGAAATCCTAAGAAGTTTAAAAAAAATTGGTCTGGGTGTGTTAGATGATGCTTCCAACCATAGCTATTCTGGTCTTTAAGGCAGGGGGATTGTAAATTTGAGTCCTGTCTGAACTACATTGTGAGTTCAAGATGTAGTGAAACCCAGTCTCTTAAAAACAAACAAACAAAACAGGCAGTGTTGGTGGCACACACCTTTAATCTCAGCACTTTGGGGGCAGAGGCAGATGGATCTCTTTAAGTTAGAGGCCAGCCTGGTCTACAGAGCAAGTACCAGGACAACCAGACAGAGCTTGGAGGGTGTCATATGGGACACAGATGGAAGTGGGGGAGCAGGATGGGACACTGGGAATGATACCCTGGCTACTTTGGACAAATGAGTGGTTGCCTTGTCTACTGAAGTTTCCTTCTGATGGGAACAAAGCCTTACTTCTCCCTCATTGCTCCTCTGGAATATATATATTTCCCATTAGAAATTATACAATGAAGGCTATTATAGTATTTTTCATTTTCTTTTTGTTTCTGAGACAGGTCTCACAATATAGCCCAGGGTAGCTTCCAATTACAGGTGTGTGTCTCTATGTCTGGATTTCATGGTGCTTTGTCTTTGTATTAACTACCGCAAAGGGCAAAAGTGTATTAGTTTGATATTCCCAACAGTAGGCATTCAGTTTCTGAGAACTAGATGGCCTATTGAGTGTTTACATTACTTTTTATCAATCCTTGTACTAAGAGCCTCAATGCAATAGGGAAAAAAGATGTGCAGCAAAAACAACATTTTGAGAGACAGTCTCAGATTTCATAGGCTTACAACCAACTTTCGACATAGCTGATGGTGATCTTCAACTTGTTCTCCTGCTTCTACTTCCCAAATTCTGGGATTATAGGCATAACCTATCTCAATCACCTCCTCCCCTTTTCTCTTTGAGCCACAATTACACTCCATATGTAGCCATGCTAGCCTGGAACTCATTGTGTGAATTCTGCAAACCTCTTGCCTCAGCCTCCTAGGACAGTATTAAAGGGTTAGGGTTAGGGTTAGGGTTAGGGTTAGACATCACACCTCCCTGACCTCCAACATACACACAAAAAAAACCTCACAATGACTGGCTACAAACCAAAGACAGAGATACGCGCATTGGGAAATGTAAGGAATTTGAATTTACTCCACTGTTTGGATAACCTGTTTCTCGAACTAGGGACCAATTTCTAACTACTGTTAAGAGTCATGAGGGCACTATGGTAACGGATGTGCGCTCTCCTAAGTAGCTGCATTCCAACTTGGGGGTGGGGCTGAAGGCCACCGGTCAGCTCGCGCCGGGTCACCAGTGTGCAGACCCAGGGCGCTCCTCCCTAAGCCCTCTCCCCGCACCCGGAGCTCCTCCTCCTTCCCCTCCCTCCTTCCCCCGCCCGGCCCCGCCCCTCTCCTCCCGGCCCCGCCCCTCTCCTCCCGGCCCCGCCCCTGTCCCCTTCCCCTCCTTCCTTCCCCAGGCAATCTCCAAACTCAACTCCAGCCTCCGCCCTCACTCCTTCGCTATCGTCCAATCCCCTCAACTGTTTCCTCTTTACGTCCCTAAAACGGCGTCTTCCAGGACCCGGGAGGACGAACCGGAAGTGCGTCATGATCTGGCGCCCAGTTTTTCGTTTGGCGCGTACGTCCCAGGGAGCGGTTTTGGACTCTCTTGGCTTCTCTCTCGGATCTCCTCGGGTTTGGATTATTTTTGTAGTGTCGTGTCCTCGATTGCCGACATGCCGTCGTCTATGCTCGGCTCCGTGATGATGCCTTCGACATCGTCGGCCGCCTCCCTGCAGGAAGCTTTGGAAAATGCCGGGAGACTTATCGACCGACAGTTGCAAGAAGACCGCATGTACCCAGACCTTTCTGAGCTGCTCATGGTGTCCGCCCCAAGTGAGTGAATCGGTCCATTGGGCGCCCTGTTTCTCCGCCTAAAGAATTGTAGTCTGATTCTCAGCTTTAGTCCTTATCTCTTGGTGCTTGGGAGGACTTTAGAGATTAGGGCTCGGTTTCTTGAATTTTTGAAGAACAGCACATCCCTTTCAGTTTTTTTTTTTTCTTGTCTACACTTTGTTGTAGACACTTAAGAGCAAGCTCATTAAGTCTAAATTAGAAGAATCTCCTGATCCAGATTCCTTTTTATGTGCTGGGAGGAACCAGTAAAATACAGAAATCAAAATGTTGACTGATAGGGAAGATAGAACGAGGTGTATCTGTCAGCACAAGAGATAACTGCAAAGTATTTGCCTTAAAAAAAAAATTGTAGCCATCCGGCGGGTTGTGAAGTTGCATTAGTTGCTACAAAGTGACTTTGGAGACATGAAACTTGGAGAAAAGCAGGAAAGTGTTCCATTACAGATAAGACTTGGTGAGCAAAAACGGAGGTAATTTAAACAGGGTAATACATCTGAAGTGGACCAATACATATTTAACGACTTGTAAAAATTTTTTTGAGAGACTTTTAATCAGAAGTACTAAAAGCAAAGGTAGCCTTTGTACTTGACAGCTGTCAATAAATGGGCTTGCCTTATAGAACGAGCTTAGGCTAGTAGCCACAGACATCTTAATTTGCCCTCAAGTTTAAAAACAAGATATAAAGAATCCATGCTTTCTGATAACTCTTAAATATGTAATCTCAATCTCTTTACATATATATAGACCCTCCACTAATCCCTTTTCCTTCTAGTGTTTTCCCCCCAACTTAATAGACTTCCCAGATTCTTTCTGTATAGCCCTGTCTGTCCTAGAACTCATTCTGTAGACTAGGCTGACCTCGAACTCAGATTTGCCTGCCTCTGCCTCCTTTGTATCGCTACTTCCCGTCATATGTGCATTGTTGTGTTAAAATTGTATTTTAGGCTGGGCCATGGTGGTGCATGTCTTTAACCCCAGCACTGGAGGAGGCAGAAAGAGTCTGATCTCTGAGTGTGAGGCCAGCTTAGTGTTCAGAGTGAGTTTCAGGACAGCCAGGTACTTACACAAAGAAAGCTTGTTTTATGATTAAGATTTACTAAGAAAAAAAAAAAGAGGAATGAACACTTATGTGAATGAACCATGTTTCGGGAGGCATACCCATGATTGTTCAGCCACGGCAATCGGTATTTAATGTTAGTTCCCCCAAATCTGTGTATTCTAAACTAGAGCCTGATAAGGTCTAGTGTTCAGGGCCCTAAAGGACAAGTTAAGCAGACCAGTCCACTTGCCTGCCCTTAGGCAAGAGAAAGGAAGCCCAATAAAACTTCTTAATTGAGAACAGTCTGTGCTCCCTACCAACTCCCAATAATATATTGCAGTTTTGGAACTATTTGTATGTGACATATTGGTATGGAGGAGAAATCCAAAGGGAAAATGGATTATTCTGTTTGAACCTTGTTTTAGTTTTTAGAACAGGATCTAATGTTACTGGGGCTGGTTTCTTTGTTTTTTTAATATTTATTTTTATTTTATGTGAATTGATGTTTTGCCTGCATGTATAACTGTGTAAGGGTGTCAGATCTTGGAATCATAGACAGTTGTTAGCTGCCATGTGGATGCTGGGAATCGAACTCAGGTCCTCTGGAAAAACAGTCTGAACTCTTGGAAGAACAGTTTGAACTCTTAACCTCTGAGCCATCTCTCCAGCCCCTGGGGCTGGTTTCTAACTGTAGTCAAGAATAACCTGGAATTCCTGATCCTCTTGCGTTTACCACCCCAGTGCTAGGAATACAGGCATATGCCACTATGCCCAGTTTTTGCTGAGCTAGTAATCACATCCAGGTATTCATGCATGCTAGGCAAGAACTGTACTAACTGAACTACATCCTCAGTTACCTCATTATTGAAACCAGTAACTGTCCCATCCTGTAACAGTGAGATTTCTCAGGTCTACTTTGTAACAAGTCAGAGACATCATAGACATTGGGGTGGAGGTGGGTGGAGGCTGCTTGAATTGCTTATCTATTCTAGTTGATGAGTGGTACCTTACTAATATATATATAAATGCTTCATTTTGGTTTTTTTGCAGACAGTCCCACTGTTTCTGGAATGTCTGATATGGATTACCCTCTGCAAGGACCAGGTTTGCTGTCAGTACCCAGCCTTCCAGAGATCAGCACTATCAGAAGAGTTCCCCTCCCACCTGAGCTGGTTGAACAGTTTGGACGTATCCTGTTTTTTATTTAGCTGTTTTATAAATATTACATTAGTGTTTTCATTTATTATAATTCTTGTTCTATGTTTATATAATGTCCGTAAGTTATTTAAGAGTTTCCAGAGCCACAGATAAAGCTTAGCAGCTCAGCATTTGTCTAGCATTTTTGAGGTCCTGCAGTTTAATCCTCATTACCCAGCTTCTCCCAAACTTCCAGTCTTGAATGTTGGTGTATATCTGTAATGTCAGTACTCAGGAGGCTGAGAAGGAGAATTAAGGCACTCTTGCAGCCAAAGTGGGCTATCCTGGGTAGTTTGCTTCCTGTTATAAAATAGATAAGCATGGGTCGGGCAAAGTGCCACACACCTTTAATCTTAGCACTTGGTAGACAGAGGCAGGTTGATTTTTGTGAGTTCAAGGTCAGTCTGGTATACATTAGAGTTTTAGGATAGATAGACAGAGCTTCATATTGAGAGGCAGCTGAGGGAGGGAGGGGGCCAGCATGGTAATGCATATCTGTAACCCCAGCAGTCATGAGGGTAAGGCAAGGGGATTGCAGTTTCCAGACCCGCTTGAGCTAACACTGAGACTGCTTCAAGAAAAAAAGGAAAAAGTGTTACTGGCTGGAAAAAAATCAGCAGTAAAGAGTACTGTCTGCTCTTGCAGAGGACCCAGATTAGATTCCCAGCATATTGGTGACTCACAACTGTCTGCAACTCCAGTTTCAGGGGCTCTGAGGCCCTCAGTTTCTGGCCTCCATGTGCACAGGCATACATGACGATGAAACACATCTAGCCAAGAGATCATTTTTTTTTTTTAAATAAGTTTTAAGTCAAAAGCTATCAAACAAACAAACAAACAAACAAAAAAAAAGAATTCTTTGCACCTTACATTGATGCTTGCTCAGATATGCAGTGTAACTGCATGATGGGTGTTTTTCCTCCTATCAGCAGAGCTTGGCTTACAATCGACAGTGACATATTCATGTGGAACTATGAGGATGGGTATGTATTGAAGGCTGGCCTGGAAATCTCTCAACCTTTATTGCTTGTTGCAGCTAGTGTTCTACTCACCAGAAGCTGTCTGATTTTACCTTTTCTCTTGACTGTGTTTCCCAATATGCATACTAGTCATCTGGGGCCATTGAAATGTGGATTTGGGGGCTAGGGAGTTTACTCCATGGCTAAAGTGAGCCAAAGCTCATATCCTCAGCCCTCATATAAACCCAGGCATGACCATACACATGTAACCCCAATACTTGAGGGGTAGAGACAGGCAAATGGGTCTTACTGGTCTAGCTGAAACAGTGACCTCCAGGTTCAGTGAAAGAAATTGTCTCAAAAAATAAGGTAGAGGATGAAAGAAGACACCCAGCATTGACTAACCACCTTCTGTACATGCACTCACACAGACAGACCTATGCACACACATACACACATTGTGGATTCTATTTGTTTTGTTTTAAGATTTTTTTATTGTGTATATGATATTCTGCCTGCATGTATGCCTGCATACCAGAAGAGGGCACCAGATCTCATTATAGATGGTTGTGAGCCACCAAGTGGTTTTGCTGGGAATTGAACTCAGGTCCTCTGGAAGAACAGTCAGTGCTCTTAACCTCTGAGCCATCTCTCCAGCCCAAATTGTAACAATTTCTTGAACAACTTTGTTCTTGGTCTAAGTACTGCCTCAGCCTGCTGAAGGCAAGCACTCTGTCCTGCAGCTACATCCCCAGCCAAGACACCACTCTGGTTTGTTAGTGGGTTTGCTTGTTGCTAGGCCTGGGATTAAGTTAGTGTCTCATGCATACTAGGCAAGTGTTCTCTCATTGAGTTACATCTTCACCTTCTAAAGGACTTCTCCAGAAGCAAGGCATATATTCCAAGTCCATAGCCTGTAGAAAAGATTTTATGTTGGTATTTTTGAGCTGTTATTTGGCATTTTTTTAAATTATATTTTATTTCTTGAGTGTGTGTGTGTGTGTAGGGGGTATGGGTTTAGGTGTGTGTGTGTGTACCACAGCACATATGTGGCAGTCTAAAGACAATTTGCATGAGTCAACTCTCTTTCCACCCTGGTGTTGGTCCTTTATTTGACACTTGTATTTCTGCGGACTAAAACTGATAATTATTGAAATGATAATTTGGTTGTTTCATGGTTTTTAACTTTGTGTAAATTAAATAAATTGAATGTGTAAAATCCCAAGTCAGTGCTTCTTAAATAGAGTAGTATATTGACCTGGTTAGCTCTCTTGTCCTTTAGAGGTGAGTTTTGTGCTACACTCATTTCATATTTCAGTTACTCAGTTCCCTATAGTTCCCTATTATATATCCTTGTTGAGATAGGAAATATCAAAGAAAGCCCATGTAGTTAAGCTGTTGCTCTTGCATTATTGAGTAACTGATGTTCCTTTTAGAAAGGTGCACAAGCATATGAATACATTCAGAAAACTTAATTGCATTAAAATTATACCATATGACAACTTATAGTCTATAGAAAGATATTTCCAGTTAAAACTATATTTAACTAAATGTTCCATGAATATTTTAGTCATAACAGCAATGGTCTGTGATTGTAGTTGTTCTAAAAAGTCTTCACGGGGCTGGAGAGATGGCTCAGAGGTTAAGAGCACTAAAAAGTCTTCACAATAGTGACATTTTTGCTTTGCCATTCAAATCTAATTGTTCATTCATTTAACATATGGTATCTTGAGACATGGATGCCTCTTCTTTGACTAGGGTTCAATAGGTAGACCTTTTTTGTGGGAAGAGTTGGCTTTTTTTCCAGGTCACTAGTTAAGCTGAACTGGGATTTATTGTTGTTGTGGTTACCTCAGTAGCATGGTTTTCTGATTTCCTTTATAATTTCCCTGCATTAGGATACAGAGTAGACACTGAAGAATTTTTCCTATTTACTCTTAACCATTATATTTTCTGATCTTCTTCCCAGAGCCATCTCTTCACTCCTGCCCCATCTCAGCAGGAGATTGGTGTTATCTTGATGGTCACTGCTTGGACAGTGACCAGTTGGACAGATGTTTAGAATATTTCTCTTGCTTATCTGTAGAAAGGTCTAGTGCCTGAGTCTTAATTCTTCACTAGTTTTGTTTGCTGTTGTAGGTTTTTACTCTATTCTATATTTAAATTAATTCAACTAATAAAGAGCATTGTAAATAAGATTTAGTGTATACATATATATGTATGTATAAACATGTTTTGTTTACTTTGAGCAGAGGTGACCTTGCCTACTTTGATGGACTCAGTGAGACAATTCTTGCTGTGGGGCTTGTGAAACCAAAAGCTGGTAAGAAATAAAATGATTACGATGAGATTATGACTGTACACATAGTCATCAAATGTTTAAGGTCTTAATCAAACATCCTTACCCTTCTAACAACTGGCAATGATCACTTTATTTTTGTCTACATGATTGACCTTTTTCCTGTAGTATTTGTATTTTGTGTTCTTTGTTGTCATGCATGTTGGGTATCTGAATTCCCTTTCTTATCAGCCAAGTGTGATGGCACATGCCTGTAATCCCAACTCTGGGAAAGTGGAGGGAGGAGAATCAGTTCCAAGTCATCCTCAGCTAAATCACAGGATTGAAGCCAACTTGGACTACCTCAAATGCTGTCCCCAAATTTCCTTCTTTTGTGTGGCTAGAGAATGTTTGCACTGCATGTGTGTGCTACACTTTTTAAATGACGACGTTGAACCAAATTATTTCCTGTTTGTTCTTTCCTACTGTTTATTCACTTTAATGCGCTAACATAGTAATGTTTAAACATCACAATCTCCTGACCTGGATTCAGCTCGCTGTCTAATTAGGAGCTCACTTTAGTGGTATAATCATATTTTATTCATGCTCAAATTCCGTTTGTTTTTCAGAAGATAATTTACCTTTGTCTGTTTTACCATAGGCATCTTTCAACCTCATGTACGGCACCTGTTGGTTTTGGCAACCCCTGTGGATATAGTAATTCTTGGACTCAGCTATGCTAATGTACAGACAGGTATGGGAACCCATTCATAGGCTAGGTTTTTGGAAGTAATAGGTTGAAAATTAGTATTATAATCGTTTTTTAGTGCTAAATCTTTACACAAGTTTGTGTTTGTTTTTCTTGATATTTTGCTGTATGATAAATATGTGTACTATAGGTACAGTTCAAGATGAATTATCAAATTATCTTGAGCGAATTTTTGTGTGTGTGTACATGTGTCCGTATTACTAGGAATTGAATTCAGGGTCTTACATATAGAATGCAAGCACTTTACTTCTAAATCACATCCTTGGCCACTGTGTGTTAAACTGTTTTTTGTTTAAGATTTATGTGTTTATTTATTTATTGGTTTTCTGAGACAACGTTTCACTGTGTAGCCCAGGCTGGCCTCAAACTTGTAGAGATCTACCTGCCTCTGCCTCTGCCTTCCAAGTGCTTGGGTTAAAGGTGTATGCCACAACCAGGCAAGGTTTATTTTTCCGTTTTATGAATGTTTTTTCTGAATGCATATGTGTGCATTGTATATGTGTCTGGAGCCTGAGGAAGCCAGATGATGATGATGTTAAATTCCCTAGAACTTATAATACAGACAGATGTTTGTGAATGGCCATGTGGTTGCTGAGATCTAAGCTCTGGTCCTCTGCGAGAACCTCAAGTGCTCTTTAATTCCTGAGACTGAGCCATCTCTCTATTCCTCCCTTCCCCAGCTTTTATTGTAACTTCATAAAATATGTTGTAGGCATTTGGGATATTTCAGTAGGAATTCAGCAAAGCCACATTTTTCAAGATGATGTAAGGATCATTTTAAACTTTCAGAAGCTAAGAAACTGTTCTTCTGTTTTTCTTGTTGCAAACTTATAGGTTCCGGAATTCTTAATGACAGTATGTGTGGTGGAATGCAGCTGCTTCCAGATCCTTTATATTCTCTTCCAACTGATAACACTTACCTTTTAACAATTACTTCCACTGATAATGGCAGAATTTTTTTGGCTGGAAAGGATGGCTGTTTGTATGAAGTAGCATACCAAGTAAGCCTTAACATTTATAAATTTTGGGTTTTTTTCTGTCTCTTACAAAAAAATAAGCTTTTGTTTTAATTTGTTTAATTAATTTGTTTAATTGCATGCTGTACATATTAAGGAAAATATTCAAGCATAAACTAAAGTCTTCCATCTCTATGTCACACTCATAAGACCCAGTCTTCTTCCTGGGTAAACCTTTTCTTTCTTGGGGCAAATGTTGGTGTTCTGGAACTTGAGCTCAGAGTTTTACAAGTGAGCCGAGCACTGTGTCTGCGAATGGCATCACAGCTATGTCACTGACAATTTGGTATATGTCTTTAAAGCAATGGTTCTTAACCTTTAGGTCATGACCCCCTTGGGGTTACATATCAATGTATTTATAGTACAATTCATTATTGTAGCAAAATTAAAGTTATGAAGTAGCAACAAAAAATGATTTTATGGCTGGAGATCACCACAATATGAACTAGATTAAAAGGTCCTACCATTAAGAAAGCTGAGATCTGCTGTTTTAAAGCATGATACCTACATTAGTATCTGTGTATTATACACACAGGAATAAATACTTGCTTACATGTGTTTTTTTAATATTTATTTATTTGTTATGTATACAGAAGAGAGTACCAGATGTCATTATAGATGATTGTGACCATCCCATGTGGTTGCTGGGAACTGAACTCAGGTCCTCTGGAAGAACAGTCAGTGCTCTTAACCTCTGAGCCGTCTCTCCAGCCCCCTACATGTGTTTGTGTATGCACAAGCAAACCATTTCTTTATTAGTTAATTTGACAGTTGGCTTTTCATTGAATAATATGTCTTGATAGTCATTTGTTGTATTTAGTAGATATTTTAGGTTATAGAATAATTTGTAGTTAATTTTCAAAGTATGTTTCATTGTATTTACAATTTCTGGTGATTCACGGAGTCTTAAAGGTTTTAACGAGCATGGATACAGTCGTTACAATATATGACATCACAGGTTTTGTATTGTTTTTCTCCAAGGCCGAGGCAGGCTGGTTCAGTCAAAGATGTAGGAAGATAAACCACTCAAAGAGTTCACTTTCCTTCCTTGTTCCCTCCTTGTTGCAGTTCACATTCTCAGAAGATGGTAAGTAGGAAACAAATTTGGCACATAAAACAAAATTTTAATACTTTCAGACTTAACATTTTTTTTCAGAAATTTGAATTAAAATACTTGTCATATTAAATTGTACTTGTTATATGTCTGTGAGGTATCTTAAACCCCACCACCACCAAAAAAAAAAAAAAAAAAAAAAAAAAAAAAGGACAAATTTTCCAGTTCAAATTTATATCTCTGGAGTTGTTTGTTCGCTTTTGTTTTTGTTTATTCAGGACCAGTTTTTCTGTCCTGGCTGCTCTAGAACTCACTCTGTAGAGCAGGCTGGCCTCAGACTCGAAAAGATCTGCCTGCCTCTACCTCTCGAGTGCATGCCCCACCACTGCCCAGCATATATTCCTGAATTTTTTTTTTTATAATATTTATTTATTTATTTATTTATTTATTTATTTATTTATTATACAGTGTACAGAATAGGGTATCAGATTTCATTACAGATGGTTGTGAGCCACCATGTGGATGCTGGGAATTGAACTCAGGACCTCTGGAAGAACAGTCGGTGCTCTTAACCTCTGAACCTCTGAGCCATCTCTCCAGCCCTTTTTTTTTTTTATTTATTTATTTATTTATTTGCCTTGGTGTTTTGCCTAGAACTGGAACTACAGACAGTTGTTAGCTGCCATGTGGGTGCTGGGAATCGAACCCGGGTCCTCTGGAAGAGCAGGCAGTGCTCTTAACCGCTGAGCCATCTCTCCAGCCCCTATTCCTGAATTTTAATGAACTTAATCAGGAGCCACTTAACTTCTGTGTGAGTTCTGTTTTACTGCTAGCAGACTATATTTACACCAGCTACAGTGACTACAACATGGTGAAGTGAAACAATTTTGTGGGAGCATGTTGTGTATTTTTTAGTTAGTGTGTTAAGTAATAGATTTCATTGTGGCACTTTCTTTTTAAATTTAAATTTATTTATGGGTGCACATCAGTGTGAATTTATGGGCACACATATAAAGTGTGCCTGTGGAGACCAGGAGAGGGTTTTGGGTCCTTTGGAGCTGGCATCAACAGGCAGTGTGAGTGCTAGGACTAAAACTCTGACTCTGCACTCATGTGTGCTCTTAAGTTGTCCTTCCATCCCTTCTGTGGCGTTTTTCAACGTAGATGTCATTCTTTGTTTTTATTATTGAAAAATTATGTATGTAATAGTCTTTGTTTTTCTAGCATATAGCAAATAATTTGTAAATATTAGTAGATGAAGGAATAATCTAAATTGGGCATGGTGGTGCTTTCCTCTAATCCCTGTCTAAGAGACAGGTTAATTTTTAGCATTCAGAGCCAGCCTGGGTTGCACAGCAAGCTTCAGGCCAGCCAGAATTACATAGTGAGATCCAGTCTGAAAGCAAAATTTTAAAAATTAAAACTTTATTTAGGAGATAGAATAAGTTTTTGTTGTTGTTAATGTTTTAGGACAGAATTTTTACAAGCCTGGCTTGGTAACTCTTACTGTAATTCTTGTCCTCTCGCTCTTTTAGTTCTTTTTAGACAAGGGTTTTTGTTTTGTTCTGCTTTTTGATAGATTGACTATCCTGAATCTAGCTCTGTAGACCAGGCTGGCTTCATACTGCAGAGATCCACCTGCCTCTGGCTCCCAAGTGCTGAGATTAAAGGTGTGTTCCACCACCTCCTGGCTTTAATTTATTTCTCAAACTCTCAGCCTCCTACAAGCTGGACCTACTGGAGAGCAGTATTCATTACCTTGCCTGACAGCGTTAGTTATTTGTGCTACCCTTGACCATATCAGTACTTGAAATCTTTGTCTAACCTAATATTTCCCTGGCTTGGTCCTTAGGCAGATATTGTAGACTTTTAACACCCAAGCAGGAGAGTAGAATGCAGATCCTGCTCTATCAGTTTTAATTTGTTGTGAATGGATCCTGTGTGTTCAATTGAGAATCCTTATGGTTTGGTTTTCTTCTTCCTCTCTTTTTTTTTTTTTTTTTTTTTTTTTTTTTTTTTTTTTTTTTTTTTTTTTTTTTTTTTTTTTTTTTTTTTTTTTTTTTTTTTTTTTTTTTTTTTTTTTTTTTTTTTTTTTTTTTTTTTTTTTTTTTTTTTTTTTTTTTTTTTTTTTTTTTTTTTTTTTTTGTTTTTTTACTTTTAGATCCTATTGTTCAAATTGAAATTGATAATTCCAGAAATATTTTGTATACACGTTCGGAGAAAGGAGTAATACAGGTAAATATGCATATTTGCTACCATTTAAAAAACTAGAAAAGCATTCATGTTTAATTTTTTAATTTTTTTTAAAAAATTTACTATTTGTGTGTGTGTGTGTGTGCGCGCGCACACGCGCGCACATGTACATGTGCACACCTATGTGACACAGCTCACATGTGGTGGCAGAAGATAACTTTCAGAATCAGTTCTCTCTTTCTATCACAGTACCCAGAGATGGAACTCAGGTTGTCGGCCTGGTATGGCCAGTGCCTTTAACCAGTGAGCTACCTTACCTGCTTATATCCCTGTTTGGTTTTGCTTTGTTTTGGTTTTGGTTTTGTTTTTCAAGATAGGGTTTCTCTGTGTAACCCTGGCTGTCCTGGAACTCACTCTGTAGACCAGGCTGACCTCTGCCTCCCAAATGCTGAATTAAAGGTACGCACCATCACACCTGCCACGTCCCTTTTTCAGAAGATGATTTAGTCACTCAGATTTCCTGTGTACTGTGAATTTTCTTATTGTTTGGGTCCATTTTTCATGTAGTTTAGACTAGCCTTAAGCTTGCTTTGTGGCCAGGAATGACCTTTTAGTCTTCTGTCTCTACCTCCCAAGTACTTGTTATTATTGGTGTGTATGGCCACACTTGGATTCAACTTGTGCTTCTTAAAATATATACCTCAAACAATTTCTTAGGCCATTTTGTGTTTGTTTGACTTGATGAGATTTTAAACATCCTAATGTATTATCTGTTAAGTATCAAATTATCTTTTTTCTTTTAAAGTTTATTTATTATGCTCTACCTGTACACCAGAGGATGCCAGATCTCATTCTAGATGGTTGTGAGCCACAATATGGTTCCTGGGACTTGAACTCAGTACCTCTGGAAGAGTATTCAGTGTTCTTACCTCAAAGCCATCTTTCCAGCTAAAAAATTATTCTTTAAAAGAACAAGTCAACTTTAATATAATGCATATGCTATCTAATTGTGTCTAAAGGACCACTTTTCTATTCACAGGTTTATGATTTGGGCCATGATGGACAAGGAATGAGTAGAGTTGCCTCAGTTTCACAGAATGCCATTGTCTCTGCTGCTGGAAACATTGCTAGGTATTATTGTTGACATTTCATTTGCAGACATGAGCATACTACTTATATGTAGTATGTATACAGAAGCATATATAGTATAAATACATAAGTGTGTATACATTATATAGTATATATACATAGCACATACAGTAAGTTGTATTTGAAACCTGGTTTCTTTTTTTTTTTTTTAAACTTTATTTATTTATTATTTATTTATTTATTTGCCTTGGTGTTTGCCTGGAACTGGAACTACAGACAGTTGTTAGCTGCCATGTGGGTGCTGGGAATCGAACCTGGGTCCTCTGGAAGAGCAGATGGTGCTCTTAACCACTGAGCCATCTCTCCAGCCCCCTGAAACCTGGTTTATATAGATTGTCTCATTGGCTCAAAACATGAGGGTGGTATGTCTTACTGAGTGACATATAGCTTGTTGTGGTTTTCCCTTTTGGACTTTTTCTTTTCCAAAGGTGCTAAGAATCAAACTTAAGGTCTTTCATGAGCATTCTAACACTTAGTTAGATCTCCAGCCTTTTTTCTTGCAACTTGAACCTCAAGTTCTTTGTTGCAAACATAGATGTTATAACATAGATAATATAGGTCATCTACTCTCCCCTTGCAACAGGCCTACGTGGTACAAGGTAGAATTTTATAGCTTTAATATCTTCATTTAATTCATGGTAAAACAGAAACGAAGTGATACATAGTTTCTTTTGGCTTCCTAAAGAGCTAGACCCCATCTTGGAATGTACAGACTTCTCTATTGGACTCTGAACTGATGGTTGCATACGTCCCAAACTCCTTGGTGATTTGTAGGCATTCTCCTCACTTTATAATAGAGGTCTCAACTTTTCAGTTTAGATTGTCTGTAAACTTGGGTAATTGTAATGATCAGATACTATAATGAAATTTTTCAGCACTGTTTTCCTGCCTATTAATTACAAAAATGCATATTCTGGGTGCAAAAAATTAAAAAGACAGGATTTCCTCTTTTTTATCTTCTGGAAAAACTTAACCAAATCTACAAGAAAATAAACATGTTAAAAGTCAAGTACCAAAATGGGCATAGTGGTCTGTATCTAGTCTCAGACTCTGGCTGAGGCAGTAGGATTTTAACTTTGAGGCTGCCTTAGTTGCAGGAAAACTGTCTCAAAACTATTAAATTGCTAATGAACCAACTGTATTGTATCCAAACTGACCAATTATGACTTGGGGTATCTATCTGAATCCCTCACTCGCTAGTTTGCCTCTTTTGTTGAGCCACCTTCTTACTAACCAAGCTATTTGGAAGTAAAGTGCAGGCATATCTTTCTGATTCCATGTTCTTTTTAAGTACTGTGGTTACATTGCAGAAAATTAGTAAGTAGTCATGGTCAATCATAGGCATAGGCATAAGTAGGCATAGGCAGGTGGATTTCTGTGAGTCATAGGCCAGCCAGGACTACATAGTAAGATCCTGTCTGGGAATATATATGGAAGGGAAGTTGGGCTATTATAACTACATAATTACATAGTGAATTGTTTAATTTCTCAGTAGTTCTAAAATTTTGACTTTGTTTCTTTTTATTGTTTTTGACTTATATTCTGTTTTGCCTGACAAATTATATCTCTTTTTTCTCTGTCTTTTCTTTTCTTTTTTTTTTTTTTAACTTTATTATTTATTTATTTAATTATTTGCCTTGTTGTTTTGCCTGGAACTGGTACTACAGACAGTTGTGAGCTGCCATGTGGGTGCTGGGAATCGAACCCCGGTCCTCTGGAAGAGCAGCTGGTGCTCTTAACCGCTGAGCCATCTCTCCAGTCCCTTGTCTTTTCTTTTAAATATAGGATGCTTTATAAATTTTCTTGTCATCCTTGTACAGCAGCTATGTGATTCCTACAATTTCAATTTGAATAAATATGCTGCTAAAGCCAGCACAGCTCTATAAACGTAAGGCTTTTTTCTTTTCTTTCCAAATTCTACCATTAGAATTATGAATTGTATTGGTCACTCTTTTCTTTTTTTTATTATTTTATGTGAATTGGTGCTTTGCCTACATACGTAACTGTATAAGGGTGTCAGATCTTGGAATTACAGACAGTTGTTAGCTATCATGTGGATGCTGGGAATCGAACTCAGGTCCTCTGGAAGAACAGTCAGTGCTCTTAACCACTGAGCCATCTCTCCAGCCCTTGGTCACTCTTTTCATTCATTGTTTATTCTTTTCTTTTTTTTTTTTTTTTTAAAAAAAATATTTATTATGTATACAGTATACAGAAGAGGGAGCCAGATGTCATCATAGATGGTTGTGAGCCACCATGTGGTTGCTGGGAATTGAACTCAGGTCCTCTGGAAGAGCAGTCAGCACTCTTAACCTCTGAGCCATCTCTCCAGCCCCTCATTGTTTTTTCTAATGTTGACATTTGGGAGAAAGGTACAGAAATTGTTTATAAAATATTCTAATCTCTCAAATCTATTAGATTACCAGTAATAATGGTTTGTTTGTTTTTCAAACAAAAGTTTGATGTCAGTCCAGTCTGACCTTGAATTCCTGATTGTCCTGTCTGCTTCCCAAGCCCTAGGATGAGAAGTGTGTACCACCACACCCAGGCCTCACTTCTTTTTCTAAGCCAGCACACACAGTTTACATAAACTACATCAGTGCATCTGGAGGCACTAAATGTCAGTTTTTCCACTGGTATTTTCCTTCTAATGACAGAGGTCTGTTTGCTCCCTTTTAATCAGTAGTTATGGCTGCAGTGGTAATTTGATTTCCTTGAGAACACTCTAGCTCTTTGAGTTTATTTAGCCTTTTTAAACAGTCTTTTCATTGGTTAGAAACGAGAGTAGTCTTAACTATGCATATTACTGGAGTCTCGCTACTTCCCACCACTGTGTTACTTTCTAAGGAATTAATCTTTACTTATTTGAGACAGAGTCTCCCTCTAATATCTCTCTCTGTCTTTGAACCATAGAACAAGCTGTCCTCAAACTCCTGGAGATCCACTTGCCTCTGTCTCCCGGAGTCCTGGGATTAAATACATGTACCCTCATAAGCTGCCTCAGACTTGACTTTATAAAATAGAAATACACTTCAGTTTTATTTCTTTCAGAACTATTGATCGTTCGGTTTTTAAGCCAATTGTTCAGATAGCAGTGATTGAAAATTCTGAGTCACTCGACTGTCAGTTACTGGCTGTCACTCACGCAGGTATGTTTGTTTCTATATCTGCCATTGCTGTTACAAATTTTGATGAAACTTGGATTGGAAATTTATGACTAGAAATGTTTTCATGCCTTCATTAGTTATTAAGCTCTGTTTTAAGATTCATAAAATGAGTATTTTTTTTAAAACGAGAGATACTGTTTCCCTACTCATTGTGCTATATAACCAGACCTGCAAAGTGAAGTGTCATGTTTTTCGTGACAGCCTTCACACCGGTTCCTGGGCTCGTCACAAGCTCTTGTTAAATCAATTCAGTGACATTTTCTAGGAATTTGTTTAAAATTGCTAATCTATAATTTCAGGCCAGTGAGAAAAGTGATGTATACTTTCGCAGAAGTCTTTGTTTGTGTGTGAAATTTCTTCACTACATGAGTTCTTCTGGTCCTTAGTAATGCATATCTTTACCCCTTCATCAGGTGTAAGACTGTATTTCAGCACTTGTCCATTTAGACAGCCATTAGCTCGGCCCAATACACTGACACTTGTTCATGTCCGCTTACCTCCTGGATTCTCAGCATCGTCTACAGTTGAAAAGCCTTCAAAAGTACACAAAGCTCTTTATAGTAAAGGTAAGCTCTGAAGTGCTGGGAGATATGTATGTATGTATGTATGTATGTATGTATGTATGAAGTGTTTTGCTTCTATGTATATATGTGCACCAGAAACATGCCTGGTATGTTGGGAGGTCAGAAGGACACTTCAGATATCCTGGGAATTGAACCCAGGTTCTCTGCAAGAGCAACAGATGCTCTTAACTACTGAGCCTTCTCAGCACCACCACTGCCACTTTTTTTTTTTTTTTTTTTTTTAAGTAAGGTCACACTGTATATAGCATTGGCTGGCCTTGAACTTATAGAGGTCTACCTGACTCTGCTTCCAAGTGCTGGGATTAAAGATGTGCACTATTAAATAAATAAATAATAAATAAAGTTAAAAAAAAATTTCCATTAAAAAAAAAAAAAGATGTGCACTATTATCTCAGACTCTTCCACTCTGTAATTGTTCTATACCCAAACTTAACTTAGTTTTGTGAGAATTTCATCAAATAACTAATATTATGTATCATTGTAGCTCTTTTCAAATTAGAACTTTATTCACATGACTCATGATAAAAAATTAAACCTTCAAAAATGTAAAAATCATTGGGCATTAGTTATTTAGAGTTGTACAATGATCACCACTGTCCAAGTTGAAAATATTTTCCTTAATCCAGGAAAAAGGCCATGTTCACCAATAATTATTAAAACTGTGGGAAATTCTCGATCTCCTTTTTTTAATAATTTGTCCATTGAATATTTCATATAAATAGAATAAATGATTGGTTGAGAGTTGCATTAAACATGATGATTTAAAGATTGTGATGTTAAAACAGGTATTAGGACTTTTTCTCCAATTTAAAAAAATGCTCCTTTATTGTGGGTTTGTTGTATGTGCATATTCTTGCCAGGACTTGTTCATGGATTATGAGGACAGTTTGAGGGAGTGGGTTCTCTCCTTCCTCCAGGTGGGTTCCAGAAATTCAAATTGTCAGGCTCGACAGTGAGCATCTTTACCAGCTGAGCTATCTCACTGGCTCTTGTGCTGTTTTGAAACATTATTTCAGGGGCTGGAGAGATGGCTCAGAGGTTAAGAGCAGTGACTGTTCTTACAGAGGTCAGGAGTTCAATTCCCAATAACCACATGGTGGCTCACAACCATCTATGATGACATCTGGTACCCTCTTTTGTATACTGTATACATAATAAATAAATAAGCCTTTTTAAAAAAAGAAAGAAAGAAAGAAAGAAACAGTGTTTCACTCTGTAGCTCAGGCTAGCCTGGAACTCACCAAGTAGCCTAAATTGGCCTAAAAATTATAAGTCTTGCCAAAGTCTCCCTGGTAATGGGATTACATCAGGAACCACCATACCTTTGTGTTGTTGAATAATGTTTAATTGTATAAATTATACATTTGCATGCTTCCTGGTTTTTATTGTGAATTACACTGTTCCTGTAAATTTTTGTGTACAAGTTTTTACAAAGACATATGATTTTACTTATTTTGGATTGGAATTGTTGGATCATGTGGTCACTTTGCTTTACCTATGAGTAACTTTCAAGGCAATTAGGATCATTTACATTCTTTCTACTGTGTACAGGTACATTCACTTGGCTATATTCTTGCCAATACTTGTTTGTGTTTTATTTCCATCTTTGAAGAAGTGAAGATGCTTTCATCTGATGACTTTCCAAATGCTTATCAGTCACTTGCCTTTCTTCTTCCCAGAAAGAGTTTCGAGCCTTTTATTTATTTATCTTATTGAACTGAGAGTTCATTGTGTATTCTAGATACAAGTCCCTCATCCAGACAAGTGATCTGCTGATATTTTTTCATTTGTGGGTTATCTTTTTATCTGAGTATCCTATATGTGCTTTATAGTTTCACTGCTAGGTTTAGTGAGATTTTTTTTTCCTTCTAATATTTAAAGTTTATTTTGTGTGGGTGTACAAGTGTAGGCACTTGTCTAGGTGTTCATTTCTCCCCTCCCCAAGTAGGTTCTGGGATCAAACTCAGATCATTAGTCTTTAGACAAGACCTTTACTTAGTGCCATCTTGCCTGTTTTATTTAGATTTTAAAGTTTATGTCACTCTTTTTCCAACTTTTAAAATTGGCTTCCTTTTTAACTCAGAGTATTTATATTCTCTTTGAAGCCATTACAAATAAAGTCAGGTTACTTTGTCATCTCCCTCCTCTCCTCCCTCTTCTAGAATTAAGTTTTAAACTCAGAAAACATATTATGGGGGAAAAATGTTCTCATTGTGTGTACAATGCAGTAGATCCTGCAAGCTCTCCCTTTTAAAGTAATTTATTTTATTATTTTATGTGTATTGGTATTTTGCCTGCATGTATGTCTCTGTACCATGTGCATGCCTGGTCTGTGGATGTGAGACAGGGCATCTGATCCTCTGGAACTAAAGTTACAAATGGATGTGAACTGCATGTGGGAGTTGGGAATGCAACCTGCGTCTTCTGAAGAGCAGCCAGTACTCCTACCCACTGTGCCATATTTTCAGACCCTGAATATTACAGGTTTTCAAAGTTTCACAAACTGCAATTTAAGACTTATGCTTTGGCACCTTAGTATAAACTACCAGCACCATATATTTTACTACTTAAATATGATCCTGACCTACAATAATAATGGGCAGAAGATTGATGTCATAAACATTAGTCTGAAGGGAACAGTTTCGGTAGAGAAGCTGGAATCCAACATAGCAGAGTATTCACTGGCACCTTTATCTGTTTCTAGTCATGGTGTGTTTCATTTCACTGCTATATAGATTATTTGACTGACTGAGAAGACACTGACTTTAAGAAGAAGTTTATATACTTAAGCTTTTATAAGTTACTAATGAAAATTGGTAAACCAGACATACAAAAATGCAGGGGAAAAAAAAGGTTTCTCTGAAGCCTCTCCCAATAAGGTGAATAACACTTAGTGCTTTCTTTCTACTGATCACATGTCTGTGTGTGCCCTTGTGTAGAGACCTGCAGACAGACAGCTTCAAGTGTCATTCCTTAGGCTTAATCCACCCTTTTCAGTTTCCTTTTCTTTTGGAACTAAATCTCACTGGCCTGGAACTCACTGAGTAGGCTCCACTGGTTGGAGCCTCAGGCATCCACTCTTGTTCATCTCCCCAGAGTAGACTGTGGGAATTGAACCTGGATCTATGTATCAACTAAGCTACCACCCCAGCCATATACATGGTTCTTCCCAGGTATTTATTTTACTTATTTTATAACTTATTTGAATTAGAACTTCTTTCTTTTTCCTAATGATTCCCAGTGTGTAGCTCTGGTACTTTTTTTGTAAACATTTTTAGTCATATATCTTATTTTTCTAAGCACCATTTATTTAAAAACAAAGTTCTGTTCTTTCCCCATGAAATTGTTTCTACCATTGTATAAATTGTATAAACTGTTGATAATTATTAAGATTATTGGGAATACAGATTATTTAGCATTATGTAATAATCCTTTGTGTGTTTAACTTTTAGGAATTCTACTGATGACAGCCTCAGAAAATGAAGATAATGACATTTTATGGTGTGTCAACCATGATACGTTTCCTTTCCAAAAGCCAATGATGGAAACTCAGGTCAGTTGTTTTAAGACTTCCAGTAAAACTGGTGTATGGTGCTGAGGATCAGACCCAAAGCCCTATGCATGTTAATTAAGCATGCATGTGGACACATCTCTATTTTAGTTACAAATGTTTTAAATGAGAAGTAGTATGGTAAATAACTTTGTCTTCTGACTTACTGTATTTTCATAATAATATCTGATTAGAAATCTTTGAGGGTCACTGGAGAGATGGGTCAGGGGTTAGGAGCACTGACTGTTCTTCCAGAGGACCTGAGTTCAGTTCCCAGCAACCACATGGTGGCTCACAATCATCTGTGATGACATCTGGTACCCTCTTCTGTTTACTGTATACATAATAAATAAATAAAATACGTCCAAAAAAAAAAAAAAAAAGAAAAGAAAGAGAGGAAGCAGCTTTGTAAAGACACCAGGTGCTTATGAATAAAGACTATGTCTTAACATTTTCCAGTGCTTGGAATGCTTTTTCTAAACTATCTTAGAACATTAAAATGTTTCTTGTTTTTAAAGGCTTTTACTTTAGGAAGGAAGTAGAACAGCAAAGGAGAGCACAGTCTATGCCAGCAAATACCTCTTTGTACGGAAACTTAGATGTCCATTCTCTGACTATTGAACCATATAATAGAGCAGCAGGACTTACAGCCTACCTTAGGAATGCCTTGTCCTTTATACTGCAGAGGTTAGTAAGCTGCTGGTACGACCTGTGATTCCAGGGTTGGCAGACAAAGTCTGGAAAGCATAGTGAGAAGTCTCCATAAGAGGAAGGAAGAACAAAGGAGACAGATTTCATATAGAAGATGCTGTTTAAAAGAATAGTATAGTAGTAGGCTAAATATAGTTGAAGATACATGTGTTCCTTGATTTAGGGAGGATTCTCTGGTTGTTTGGTTTTGTTATTTTGTTTTTGTGTGTGTGTAAGTGTGTCTTGTTTCCTAGAAGCTTTGGCATATGTTACTTCACCAAAATATGGAAATAGCCTATTTCTTTTTTGTAGATGACAACCCGTGTTGATGGTCATTCCTGGGCTCTTTCAGCAATAGATGAATTAAAAGTGGATAAAATAATCACACCTTTAAATAAAGATCATATTCCAATAACTGACTCACCAGTTGTTGTACAGCAGCACATGTTGCCTCCAAAGAAATTTGTTCTCCTCTCAGCACAGGTATGTGCATGTTTGTTTACCATAGATGCAAAGAAGCTATGTTAAATGTAGAAAAGTCCTCCTTATATAGTAGTGCTGACAGTTGAAGCCAGAATCTCCTGCCTCGATATTGTTCACAGTTTTAAGCATTCTAAGGTTGGAGGTGGTTCTTATAATCTGTCCTAAGGGTTAGGGGAGGCCACTGTTTCACCATTTCTATAGAGTTGTCTGTTCCACTTATTAAGTCAAAATTTATTAAGATTTATATGTCATAAAAACTAAGTTTTTGTATTTTAGGTTCACATAATTTTCTTAGTTTGTGGTTTAACTCTATTGAAAAGTTTCCCATATAATCAAGTCTAAAATAGACAATAACTTAGAATTTGTTTTATACTGAAATTTTTTTTTTTGTTTGAGGTTTATTAAAAACAACAAAACTTGTACTTCCAGTACATTTATAATTTTATTTTGTCCTTTAAACCTTGGATCTGTTTGGAATGTATTCTGGTTAATAAATGACTAAGGATCCAACTTTTTTATATGAATACACATACACACACATAAGTATACCAGTGTATAAAAAAATATAATATGGCCAGTTCTCTTTTTGAGAAGCAGCATAAAAGGGGAAAGATTATTAATTTTTTAAAAGATTTATTTATTATGTATACAGTGCTGTGCCTGTGTGTATCTCTGCAGACCAGAAAACGGCACCAGATCTCATTACAGATGGTTGTGAGTCACAATTGGTTGCTAGTTTTGAACTCAGGACCACTCTGGAAGAGTGAGCATGCTCTTAACCCCTGAGCCACCTCTCCAGACCAATTTTTTTGTAGCTAGGGAAATTGAATATAGGTTAATTGTGTTGTGATCTTGTTGTCCAGTTTATTTTGTATTCTTGGAGTTGCTTATTAAATAAGGTAGCAGTCAGTTATTACCAGCCAGGCCTTTTGTGAGTATTACTGGGGAGAAAATTTATCTGTTCATGCCAGACTAGAGGTCTACTTCTGTGCTACATCTACAGGTCTCCACTAGTCAGATTTGGTAATCGCTTACTCATGCTCTTTCTTGCTTTTGACATCTTAGGGTAGTCTCATGTTCCATAAACTTAGACCTGTAGATCAGCTGAGACATCTGCTTGTGAGTAACGTGGGTGGAGATGGAGAGGAGATTGAAAGATTCTTCAAGTTACATCAGGTAACTATGCCCTTTAAATAAGGAAGCAATGGAATGTTAAACTTGTTTGTACATTGGAAGTAAAACATTGTAATACACAGATTTTCTGTTCTCTTTTGTACGTGAATCAGCATATACATACTGATACTGAAAGTAATGTCACAGGACTCCTCCACATTTATTCTCTGATTTGGACAAATTCTTGTTACAATGTATTAATAAGAATATGATATTGAGGTCATATGATAAATACACTTTTTACTTAAAGCACCAGGCATTACTTTATGAGCATGCTCATGCAGTGTATGTTCCCAAGCATACTGAATAACTAAGGCAGGAAGTTGAAGCAAACTGTGGATATATCAGTAGTTAATAGCTATAACTCTTTGAAACTGAGAAGGCTTAGTCAAAATTAGCACTGTTAATTAAAGTTGTGTGCAGACCCCAAATTCAGACTACTTACTGAAAATATTCTTAACATGGAACAAGAAACTTATATTCAGTATAGTTTAGTTTTTGCTTTTTTTTAATGTACACTTGTTTTATTCATAATTTGTCATGTTTTGAGATTACCAAAGCAATTCTAATGAGGACTGAATATAAAAAAAAATCTTTACCTCATCTTAAAACATCCACTGATCATCTCATTCATTACAACAGTCAATGTTAAAAGGAATATAAAACAAACATGCACACCATGGCACGGTTTTCATAAACATCTATTTCATCATTGGTGGGCAGCACATTTAACAGTTAAATACATTTAAATAATGTA
Source organism: Sigmodon hispidus (assembly GCA_004025045.1). NCBI lineage: Eukaryota > Metazoa > Chordata > Mammalia > Rodentia > Cricetidae > Sigmodon > Sigmodon hispidus. The sequence continues at coordinate 74,151 of PVIH01000992.1, read as the reverse complement.
TGGTTGGCTGCACTAGGACAACCCTGATAACTAGAAACTAGCCAATAGAAAACTGTCTAAATAATTAAAATACAGCTCTGGTTTAATTATCCTTTGATTTGAACACCTTCTGGGGGTGATCCTGCTGGTCACATGGAAATATATTAAGGCTAAATCTTGTTATATCCATTCCCAGAGGTTTCTTTCAACTGGATTAAGCCTCCAGTTCCAAGGCAAGCCCAAGTTTGTGGCCTCCGGCATTTAAGCTCTTCCCATCCACCAGAGCAGACAGTGTGAGCTCCACACCAGGCTCAAAGTCTTAGTATGGCCCACTCCAATTAAACTAGAGTTGTTGACCTTTGCAGAAATGGAAAAAGTAGAATCCAACTACTATTTAGCTGCACTGCCAAACGAGTGCAGTTGGTACCTGATCCTGATGTCCAAGCAAGGTTTACTGGAGTGTCAAAATCTTCACATACTTTCTGATAAATTGATCCTCCAAATTCTGTCCTATTATTGACATTAGTATGTAGCTGGAAGTCCCCAGTCCTGTAGCCTACTGCACAGTTACTCCTTGTCAGCTTTGACTTGGCACTGTCAAAGTCATCTGGTACCCAGCAAGCCAGCCCTCCTAACCAAAGACAGCTGAGCCATGGATCGCAGGTCCAGCAGAATCAAAGTCAACATCACAGCCAAGGTTTATACACTCCCTCTTTTAAGCAGACTTGATTTTACCACTTTTCTTTCCTGTATTCAGTGGAAAGGTAGTATCAAATGTCAATTTCAAACCTTGACAGATCTGGTTTTTGATTGCAATATCTGTCCCCAGAGTGTTATCGGTGTTTCATTTTTCTGTGAAAGTCAGTCCATACTCACACCATTTGTACTTGGTCTCCAAGGTCCCACTAACTTTACCAGTGTTTGTTTTAGATGAACCAGATGTTGAAAATTCCACACCAGTGCATAACTTTGTTTTCACATCCAGCTTTACCAACCCAAAGCCAAATCTTTTGTTGAAAATATCTCTGGCAGCTTTGCCAAGGTCAGCATAGCATGGAGGGATACATATTGGTCTCAGGCATGTCCCTACACAACAGTCCGACATAGCAAAGTCTTGGGAAAACAGTGATCTGCGGGTGTCCTGAGTGGCGTTGCTGCCACCACTGCTGGAGGGCGAAATCAGTTTTTGCTTTTCGTAAACTATATACTCACTTCTTTAAATAGTGCTTAGCATGTGATGGGTTCTAAATCAATATTGGCTCTTACTGATGATTTCTTAAAACTAGAAGGATAGACTACAAGAATAAAGAATAGATTAATGGTTGATCAAACCTTAATAAAGAGAAAGCATCTTTAATATTAATGCCTGAGCTAAACTTTACATCTGGGCTGTTCACTTTATTAATATCAGTTTATTTCATTATATCAGTGAGTATTTGTTGAACACTTGCTTTAATTTTTTCTTACAGGAAGACCAAGCTTGTGCAACTTGCCTTATCCTTGCTTGTTCCACTGCTGCCTGTGATAGAGAAGTGTCTGCTTGGGCTACACGGGCATTCTTTAGGTACTCATCAGGGTGGTGTGTGAGTGTGTGTGTGTGAGAGAGAGAGAGACAGAGACAGAGACAGAGAGAGAGACAGAGAGAGACCATGTGATTGGTTGTTAGGAATTGAACTTAGAACCTCTGAAAGAGCAGCTGAGCTTTTAACCACTGAGCCATCTCTCTAGCCCAAGACCTACTTTTTTGTTTGGTTGATTTATGTTTGATTATTTGGTAGTACTGAAAATTGAAGCTAGGATTTTAAATATGCTAAGCTCTATCTCCTGAGCCACTTTTAAAAAACTTACTGTGTATGGGTGTTTTGCCTATCTTTGTCTATGTAGCTCATGCATACATTGCCTCTGGAACCAGAAGAATGCAATGGATTCCCTGTGACTTCATTATAGATAGTTGTTGGCTATCATGAGGGTGTTGAGTATAGGAACCAGGTCCTCTGCAAGACTACCCAAGTGTTCTTAACTGTTGAGTTGTCTCTCTAGCTACCTGGGTCTTTTTTTTTTTTAAGACAAGGCCTCAGAAGCTGGCCTGCTTCTACCTCTTGAGGGCTGTGGGGTTAAAGAGACGCCACTTCCGGGCCACCTTTAAAAATGATTACCAATGTGATAGTTTAAGGCTTTGTTAAACAGAGGAAATAGGCAAATTATATTAAAATCCATTAATTAATAGTGACATTTAGAATAATTCTGATGAAACAGGTTGATTAGCACAATTCATACATTACTGTTTTCTATAAATTTTGGCCTTGTTTTACACTTTTAAACAAAGTTACTCCCCTCCATCTTTTTTATCCTTCCTCAAACACAACCAGTGCTGTCTCACATTAATGTTGGTACTAAGGGATTCTGAGACACAGTAAGAAAACTTGATGTTGAACAGAGAGTTGTTTTGGTTTTATTTTTTTATTTTATTTTACTTTATTTTTTTATTGCTGGGGATTAAACCAGGGCTCATACTTCCTACTTAAGCATTGTGTTATTTTAACTTTTGTCCCAACATTCCAAGATTTTCTTTCTGTAAAATATTTGGCCAAGAATTTGAAGTATGAGTGTGCTGTATAACTGTTACATTTATAGGCACTTCAGTGATGGCTGAGGAATTAAGAGCACTGGCTGCCCTTTCAAAGGACCCAGGTTGAATTCACAGCACCCACATGTCAGCTAACAGCTATCTGTCACTCTGTCCAGGGGATCTGACACCCTCCCTTAGCTTCCGTGTGCATCATATGATGCACAGCCATACATTCAGGCAAGACATGAATACGTGTAAAAATGAATCTTTAAATAATATTTTAGATGTAAAGCTAATCATATTATATCAGAGACTACAGTGTCGTTTCACTAATTAAGTAAATTATTTGTTGCCTTTTTTAAAAACAAAAACAAAAAAACCCAAAGCACTAGTAGAGTGCCTCTAGTTTTCTGGTAGCAATTACAACATTTATTGAAAGGTTATGCTAGGTGTAAATCTCATTTTCGGCATCATACATTGAAGTGTCTACTAATCATATAAATAAGCTAAACAGGAACAGGAGTTATTCCAGTTTTTACAGGATACACAATGTAATTGAAGTCATTCTTTTGTCACACTAATAGGTATGGTGGTGAAGCACAGATGAGATTTCCAGCTTCTCTTCCCACTCCAAGTAACGTTGGTCCCATCCTGGGGTCTCCAATGTATTCTAGTGAGTATGGGATATTGTATGAATTATTAATTGACAATTGATTATATAAAGGATTGCTATTTATTTAGGGGTTTATATAAACACTCACTGATACAAATTTGAACCGTAAGGCAATTTTTAGAGAGTTGAACATCCCACACAGTAATGGTGTCAATCTTCTCTCCAGAGAAGAAAGCAGGAAAAAAACAGAAAGGGCAGGCAGCTTGCAACCTGATCTTTAATGGGGGCTGGCCACGCCCCATCCAGGGTCCTTGAGACCCCAAAGCTACTCCTCTAGGTCTCCCTCAATACCACCTGAATCCCACCACAATGGAACATTGAAATTAGACTTGGTTTATATTTCAGAAGTGATGACATACTCTATGCAATAGAGAATTTTAATGTTTTACTAGTACTTCCGTCAGTAATAAGTCTGAAGAGTGACTATTTAATCTACTTTTGTTTGCTTGTTAGGAGGTTTTTGGCTTTTCTTTTGGGTTTTGTTTGTTTTGAGTTATGGTTTTTCTGTGTAGCCTTTGCTGGCCTGGAACTTGTGATGTAGACCAGGCAGGCTTAAACTCAGATTCCCTCCCTCTGCATCCTAATGCTGGAATTGAAAGTGTGTTCTGCTACCATGCCTCACAATATAGAATCTTTAGTGAATACTAAGAAGCAATATAAGTTGTAACCAATGATATTTTACAGAGCTCATTTAGTATTTAAAGAGATAGATAAAAAAAGAAAAGGAAGGAAAGAGGAAAGAGATAAATAATCAAGTAATAAGTAAGTCCATATCTGTGTATCCCAAATGGGAGAGTGTAGTTGAAACTAGGATGTGTGTCTGATTTTGCATGTAATGGGTAGTGTTATTCCTCACTCACAGTCACTGTAGCTTCTTTACATAATGTTGATCAGATTGAAAGCATTGGGAAAGTGTCTTACAAATCTCTATTCTCTTTTTGCTTTATAGGCTCTCCTGTCCCTAGTGGTAGTGCCTATCCAAATCCATCCCCTTTTGGGACACCGTCGCATGGTACTTTTTTCCTATGTCGTGGCTTATTAACGTCATTTATCATTGTTATTGTTATTTAATATTATATAATATATTTAATTAATAGCTATTAACATTATTAACTGTTGTTAATATTTAGTGTTATAAAGATGAACTTACCTAATTCCTTAAAAAAAGAAGTCAGGTAGAGGGGATACTTGAGGTGATAGAATGCTTTTCACAGCATGAAGACCTGAGTTCTGTCCTCACAAACATATAAACCAGCCAGCATGGTGATATGTACTTGTCATCTCCTGCTATCTGAGTTCCAGACCCAAGAGAGACTGTTCAAATAGAAACAGCAAGTAAAGTTGTCCTTGGCAGCCCAAATGCATACTTGTAATCTTGTTTGCTATGTAGTTGCCTGCACACAGATCAGCACTCAGCTAATAGAAATGGCGTCCCAGTGAGTTTGCATTTGACTATGAATGCATCATTTAGTAGCTCCTGTAACAGTTACATCCTCTCACTGGCACGTGAGCATTTACTGTACGTGTTGGGATTCTGTAATTCTTTGTCACGCCAACATTAGAAAAAGGGATTTCAAGTTTTCTTACTATTGATCTTGCCTTGCCAAACATGAGAAAGTTTAGCTGAGAAAAGCCATCCCTGTAAAGAAAAAAAGCTCAGCAGATAAAAGCACTAGCTGCTTTTTAGAGGTTGAGTTCAATTCCCAGCATCCACATGGTGGCACACAACCATCCATAATGAGATCAGGTGCAGTAACATGCAGACACTGTACATACAATAAATAAATAAATCTTTTTCTTTAAAAGCCATCCAAATCTATACTTTTTATCAAACAAAATCAGATGTGTATTTTTTTTCATTATCTTAAATATTTTATTTTTTGTCTGGATACACCAAATGGATTATTGAAATTTTTCAGATTTCTTTTTCAAAAACTATAGATTAATTTGAGAATTTCATACATGCTTATGTGTTTGAGCTTATTTACCTCAACTTTTTCCAGAACAATTGTCCCAAACCCCCGACTCCTCAACCTGTGTCCCCTATGGACATGGAACCATCTACTATAATATACAAGGACCACAACCTTCCAGAAGACATCAACTGTTAGTAACTCCTCACCTGGGGTAGAGGCTTGTGAGCCCCTCCCTCTGGAATGTTGACTGGTTCAGTCTTGTATAATTAGTCATGCTATGAGTTGATGAGGTAGCATCTATGGCACAGTGAAACTTCTGCTGAGGTCTGAGAGCCACACTAATCCTTAGCTGTAGAGATGTGAATTTAAAAGCTGTTTGATACTATGTCCACTTAGCAAAGTGATAGTAGTAGGTTGGTGAACCTAGGTTTTACTTTTAAGAGAGTTTCTTTTGTGTACAGGTGCTCAGCCTCCTAGCATGTCAACCCCCATGTATGCTGCAGGAAATCCAGCAATGCAGGCTGCAACCATGAGTGGTTTGGCTGGACCAGAGATTGTGTTCTCCGGAAAACACAATGGTATTTGCATATACTTTTCAAGAATAATGGGGTAAGTATTTTGTCGACTACGTTAACTGCTGCCCCTACTTTGCCCGACTTGCAATAGTGAAATATTCCTAGATCTATATTTGGTACATTACTCGGTGAATTTTAGTTTAGTTTTAGCCTGTAACTGAGGAGTATGTATTTAGATTTCAGCCAGGCAGGTTTAGTCTTACATATGCAAATTACATTATTTATCTTGGTTGGATTGCTATTACGCTTTGAGGCCCATTTCACATCCACTGGTGTGAAATGGGCACAAAGTTCTGTTCTCTGTATGGTCTCATCCTTCAGGAGCACAGTGAAGAATTTAATTTATCTCTTGCTGGTGATAAGGTTGCATGAGAATGTAGAAAACTTGCAAAGCCTCTCAGTGCCTCTGTTTACAACAGTGCCATTCTCTGTCCTGCTTTATCTGGCCAACCTTAAATCAAAAGATTGGAAGCAGTCTCCATCCCTTTAAGGATGGGTGTGTAAGCCATCCTTCAGAGGAAGAATGACTGACAGTGCCCTGTTCATAGTCCTCCCATACCTTCAGTTAGCTGCCATGTCTGTATATATGTTGAGATATATGTCCAGATACACATTGAGATAAATGCTGGTTTTGTGTGTTATAATTTTTATTTTATGTGTATAAATGCATGTATATGTGTGTGTGTATATATATATATATATATATATATACACACTGTATGCATGCCTGGTGACCGTGGAGGACAGAAGAGGGCATCAGATCTCCCTGGAAGTAGTTACAGATTGTTGTCTGCAAGAGTAGTAAATGCTCTTAACCACTGAACCTTTTCTTCAGTATGTTGTTGGAGTTTCTGTCCAGGCAGGAAACTATCAAATACCCAGCACTCACTTTCCAAATAATTGACCTGGAGGCTTAATATTATAATAACTGTTGGGTCAGTAGTCAGGCATATTACTGACTACCTCTTAAGTTTAAATTAACCCATAATTTTTGTTTATGTTTAGCCAGCTGACTTGTACCTTTTCTCAATGCAGCATTCTTTTTTTTAAATTTATTATGTATATAGTGTTCTGCCTGCATGTGTCGCTGCATGCCAGATGAGGGTGCCAGATCTCATTACAGATGGTTGTGAGCCACCATGTGGTTGCTGGGAATTGAACTCAGGACCTCTGGAAGAGTAGTCAGTGCTCTTAACCTCTGAGCCACCTCTCCAGCCCCCCAATGCAGCGAGCATTCTTATCTTGCTTCCTCTGTGCCTGACTAATGATTCCTTCTCTGCCTTTCTTCTTCCCAGAATTCTAGTCTGGTAGCCCCGCCTCTACTTCCTGTCTAGCTGCTGACTAGTCAGCATCTTATTAAATCTTTATAGTGTACAAGAGCATAGTCCCACAGCATCAGTAGGCTTTCATTTAATAGATTCATTCTGGAGTAATAGAGATGTTATGTTGGAAAGTTTTCCAGTTTTTCCACTTTTTTCTTAAAATTGTTCATATTATTGGTATGTGTGCATGATGGAGAATAAGCATATGCCATAGTATACATGTGGATGTCAGAGGACACTTCTATGAAATTAGTTTTCTTCTACTTTCATGTGGGTTCTGGGGATAGCATTCAGGCCACTAGGCTTGTGTTTGCTTCCTGAGCCATTTTTAGTCCCAGTTTCTAGAAAACTTAGTAAATGTTAAAGTAAGTTGTTGATAAGTTTGAAAATGATTCACAGAAAAGTAACTGCATGTTATTAAGTGTTGTTATTTAGTTACAGCATAATAATTAAAATTTTTTTGTTGCAGAAATATTTGGGATGCTAGCTTAGTTGTTGAAAGAGTGTTCAAGAGTTCCAACAGGGAGATCACTGCAGTAAGTTTATAAATGTTACTTCCTTGTCTGTAAGTAGCCAGTAGATGATGTTACTAGATAGGGTTTCCAGTCTTAATGTTGCAAGTGAAATGCAAAGATTGTTTTATCTAGGTGTTTGTGACCTCATCAGTACACTGTCCTCTAGCATGGGTCTTGTCTTGATGACTTACTGAGTACAATTTTCAACATTTTGCCACCTGTTAGCCCACCGTCTCCTGAAGGTTGCTGTGAGGGGCAAAGTCAACCCTAATGCTAGTCTCCTTGCTTCTCACTTCTCCTTGGCTTTTATGCAAGATACTCTCACAACTTTAGCACTGATTAGTCTGAGTTTACACACAATTCACTTCGGGAGTTGCTTTAAAGAAACATCTTAACAGCTTTGTTGTCACAAAACAGGTAGAAAAATTTCTTTAGAGAATCTGGAACATAACTTTTGTTTTAAACTCTTTAAAATTGTAAAGTAGTAGGGTTTTTTTGTTGTTGTTTGGTTCTTTTCCCTTTGCTACTCTTTGTTTTCTTTACTGTCCTGTTTTTCTGTCTGGTTTTTCTTTTTTTTTTTTTTAATTAATTTATTTACTTCAAAGAAGTCACACTTTCTATCCTTGTATATCCTTATTCAAGGTCCCTTCCCCCTTCCGCCACATCAGGTCATTTTTTTCTTCTCCACAAATCCTCATCCCCTCCCTGGGCTGGCAGCAGGCAGTCCCAGGCTGTCTGGTTTTTCAAGATAGGGTCTTGCTATGTATTTCAAGTTGACTTTGAGCTTGTGATTTTCCTGCTACGACCTCCAAGTACTGGGGTTGTATACTTACACTGATATACACAACCAACCCAAATTGTGATACTCTTTTTACAGTTCACATTTCTTTCTTTCTTTTATAGTTTTGGGGTTTTTTGTTTTTCAAGGCATTGTTGATGTAGCAGCTCTGACTATTCTGGAATTTACTTTGTAGATCAGAATGGCTTAGAACCTACAGAGACTGCCTGCCTCTGCTTCCCAAGTGCTAGGATTAGAGCTCACATTTCTAATGATAAGAATACATAGCAATAGTATTTGTATGCACTTAAGAATTGGTTGAATCAATGGATGATAGTAGGTTCCCTTGAAGACGGGATGATTAATAGCTGGAAAAGGGCATGAGGATGTGGGTGTTGTTAATAGCATCCTGGGACCCGAGCGGTGGCCATGGAAATATGGAAATAATTAAGAAAGAGCAGGAGGGGAAGGACCTGGACAACCTTCACTGCCCTTTATTTTCATCCCCTGGATGTTGGATGGAATTAGAACTGTTCTGTTTATAAAGATAGCATAGTTCAATTTTATATATTCAGTGCTGACTCTAATGAGTGCTTGTTAATGCATATACTTTTTTATGTCTTTAAACTTTTGAAAACTCTCCCTCTTACAGATTGAAAGCAGTGTGCCCAGCCAGCTACTAGAGTCTGTGCTCCAGGAACTGAAGGGTTTGCAGGAATTTCTAGACAGAAATTCACAGTTCTCTGGAGGACCCCTAGGGAATCCAAAGTAAGAACCAGATTTATTTATTTATTTACTTTTTCCGCTATGTATGAGAGGTGCTTTCTCTTCTGTCTTTGAGGTACAAAGATGAAACCCAGAACCTTTCACATCGTAGGCACACTAAGCAAGTGCTCTACTACCGAACCACAGGCCAGCTATTCAGTTTTTCTTTCCATTGTATTTTGTTAAAACATTAGGACTATATCATACCATCATTATATTTTATGGTATTTTGGAGACAGAGTTTCTCTGTGTAGCCTTGGCTTTCCTGGAATCTGCTCTATAGACTGGGCCAGTCTTAAACTCAGAGATCTGCCTGACTTTGCCTCCTGAGTGCTGTTATTAAAGGTGTGCACCACACTACCCAGCCAGTCAAAGTTTTTTAAAAGATATTCTTAGTTTGTACTGTTGACTATTCTGGAATTCAGTTCATAGACCAGGCTGGCCTCAATATCATATAGATCTACCTGCCTGCCTCTGTTTCCTGAGGATTAAAGGTTTGTGTCACCATGCCCAGTCCAAGAGTTCACCTACTAGATGGTACTTTCTGTAAATTGTAATGCATTCACAAGGTAATACACCATTACATCTATCTGATCCTGGGACACTTGCCTTGTGCCAGAAAGAAACTCTGTGGCCATTATCAGTCCTTCTCCATTTCCTCTCTTTTAGTTCCTGTGACCAGTATTTTACCTAATTGAAAATACTTAAGATTATTTTTTGTGTGTGTGAGCCTGGATTATTTCTTTTTCTAATGTTAGGAAAGACTATCCATTTCTATTTTATTCTTTCTTTACTTTTTTAAAATGACTTATTTGGGGTTGTAGGGTGAGAGGCATGTCTTGCATGGCATCTGTGTGGAGGTCTGAGCGCAGATTCCCAGATTGGTTCTCTCATTTTCCTGTGGGTTCTGGAGATCTAGCTCTGGTCATCAGACCTGACAACAAGCTTTTCTTTCTCATAAGTGATCTTACATAGCATCTATTCTTTCTAGCCATGTTATAAATCTAAGCATTCTTTTTTGTCATCTTTTTTTTTTCCATTATAACCAGCTCCTGTGATATGATTTCACAATCCTATGAATAAACTTACGACTTAAACTAAGCAGACCCTGCGTTGGTGGGCTGTTCATAACTTTCTGATGGTCATATAAACAAAGTGACAACTTGACACTAAATTATGCCGATGTTTTGATAAACTTGTCTTAAAAAAAAAAAAAAAGGCTGGCAGCAGTGGCACATACATTTAATCTGAGTACTTGGTGGGCAGAGGCAGGCCCATCTCCCTCAGTACAAGCCCAGCCTGGTCTACAGAGCAAGTTCCAGGACAGCCAGGACTATGCAGAGAAACTGTCTCAAAACAAAACAAAACAAACCTTAGGATATTAATGAAGTACTTTCAAAGATTGCTGTGAACTATCTAGAAGTGTTCGTTGTGAATCTTGTTTTTGTTTTTCAGTGAATGTTTGGCACATTTCTATCTTCAGATGTGTGCTTATCCCTGTTGTATCACCACACGAGATGACTTCTGCATCCAGAGATAGCATTTGAAAAAGTTGTATCAGCAAGCAATATTTTCAGTTAATGTTTCAGAAATAAGAATGTAAAGATTGACCATCAGTCACTGTAGCTTCAGTAATTGCCAATTGTTAGTTTGGGTACTAATGCGTGGGCTGTGCAGTCCTATTTTACTAAAATGAGAAGCTAAACTGCCATAGACAGACAGACGGATAGACAGACCGACAATTGTACTCCTTACACACCTCAGTAAAGCTATTGTGTTTACACCCTGTTTTCTGTTTTAGTACTGCTGCCAAAGTGCAGCAGAGGCTGGTAGGATTCATGCGACCTGAGAATGGAAACACCCAGCAAATGCAACAAGAGCTGCAGAGGAAGTTCCATGGTAAATAATGTCTCATGGTCAGTTACACACACTTGACTCCACCAAAGAGCTGAAGAGGAAACAGTGGACTTCCTTTATTCAGAGCAAGAGTGTCCGAATACATAAACTTAATATTTATTATTATTAAAGTGCCATCTTTGTGGTTGGGAAAATAGAGCTGCATAAAAATTGTTTATTTGCATAGTTCAGTTTTACCTCATAGTATATGAAAGTATATACTTCAGTGATTTACACTTCTTTGCCACCAGAAATCATGATATACTCTATTTGATGAATTTCTTCTTCATCATAGTGTGAAGTACATATACTGTAAGTTGACCATTTTAGTTAACTTTTAAACATGTATATGCATTCTGCTCACTCTCTCCCTCTGTCTTTTCTACCTCCCTTCCCCTCTGGTCAAACCTCCCACACATCCCCCAGATCCTTTCCCAGCTTCATGACTGACTTTTGTTGTGTGACCCTAATCAGAGCTAGGGTGACCATTGGTTTGAGACTTTTCACTAAAGCTGGTGGGGTCTCCAGTGGGCACACAGCTGAGGAAATGATTCTCTTGTCTCTGAGTCTATCCCTGTGGAATGCTCATACTCATCTTAGGCCCCCCAGAGCCCCTTTGAAGTCTACAGTTGAGAACATTCAGTGAATCACATCATTGAACCTCTAGCACCAGCATCTGTCTCTTGAACGATTGCAGTATGTAATAGTGAAATTAGTATAACCACGACACAGGAACCCCGTTTTCCACATCTTCAGCTCATGGCACCTACCAGACTACTACTTTTTCTGTCCATTTGACTATGCTGGGTACTTGGTATAAGCAGTTTTCTTCATTTTATTACTGACTTTCTTCATTTAGCATATTGTTTTTTATACTTATTCATGTTATAACATGTGCTAGAATTTCTAGTCTAGGAGTGAATAACATTCTTGTGTGTGTGTTATTATATATAATGTTTATCCACTTTGTCCCTTTTAACATACTCTATTTATTTAAAGAATAAGGCAAAATTATCATGACTGGCCGAATTCATTTAATAATGTTCTAGGGTATGTTAATGTAGGGTTTGAGAAACACAGTCCTGAAAAGCTTGATGGTGTCTTCCAGAAGGCCTTCTAAGTTATTGTTGTTTTTGTGGAGCTGTGTTAGAAGTAGTCTAACTATCCTTTGGGAGGGAGCCTTCAAGTGTGGCAAACTTAGAAAATGAGACAAGCTCACTACAGTGTTTTTATTTTTCATCTGTGCATAATCAAATGTTCTTTTTGTGTATACACAAAAATATATTTCATGAGGATGAGACATAAATGTCCCAGTGATTATTGCTTGTGTTGGAGGCAGGGAGAAACTGAGATTTCACTCATGTTTTATTTAACGTAAGAAAACAGTTTGCGCTGTGTCATTTTATATTTCATCAATTGTGTTTTGTCATTAGAAGCTCAACTGAGTGAGAAGATTTCACTTCAAGCAATCCAGCAGCTTGTCAGAAAATCCTACCAGGCTCTGGCTTTGTGGAAGCTCCTCTGTGAACATCAGTTTACTGTCATTGTAGGAGAACTTCAAAAGGTTTGTCCTTTGGGGCTGTTTGATACCCAGTGTGCTTAAGTCTTGGTTTTCAGTATCACTGCTGTTGTTATGGTTTTAAAAAGTTTGTGTGCGGGCTAGAGAGATGGCTCAGTGGTTAAGAGCACTGGCTAGTCTTCCAGAGGACCTGGGTTCAATTCCCAGCATCCACGTGGAAGCTAACAACTATCTGTACTTTCAAGATCTGACACCTTTACACAGTTATATACTTTATCTGAGAAGAGACAAAGACAGAGAGACATGTTGTTTTGCCTGTATTTATATAGGAGCACCCCTTGCTTGTCTGGTGCTGCCCAAGGAAGGCATCACATTCCATGGAGCTGGAGGTACAGGCAGTTGTGACCTCTCATGGGAATTGAACCTGGAAGAGCAGTCAGTGCTCCTGACTGCTGAGCTGCCTCTCCAGCCCCCTGAAGACTTGGCTCTTAGCAGCATTTCAAGTGAAACAGCCCCCTACCCTAGGTTTCTTGTTGCCCAGAGAGTGGTAATGGTTTTTGTTGTTGAAATTTTTTTCTTATTTTTAAGCATTTTTTTTGTTTTGTTTTCCTCTTTCTAAAATTTAAAACTCCTATTTAGTTATTTTATTTTCCCTGCCGTGTAGGATGCTTTTGAATCTTCTCAGATTATAAACTTAGGGTAGGAACTTTTTTACCCTAGCCATTGTTTGTGATCTGTCTTGAAAGCGTCCTTCCCTTCCATTGTCAAGGAATGTGCTCTAGGAATGCAAATTAGGTGTTTGTCCTAAAACTTGCAGTATTTTGTAGATATTTTTGTTGAAATTTAAGAAATAAAAAATATATTCATATACATTTACTTACAGTACTGTAAGTGACTTTACCCTTTAGAACTACTTCCTTTTTTTTTAATATTTATTTTTATTTTATGTGAATTGGTGTTTTGCCTGCATGTATAACTGTGTAAGGGAGTTAGATTTTGGGATTACAGACAGTTGTTAGCTGCCATGTGAATGCTGGGAATTGAACTCAGGTCCTCTGGAAGAACAGTCAGTGTTCTTAACAGCTGAGCCATCTCTCCAGTCCCCTAGAACTACATCTTAATAAGCAAATTTGTTCAAAATGCAGATAAAATTCATGACATTTACTGTCAGAATTCTAACATTATTTAGGAAAAATAAAATGAAAGCAAAAGATTCTCTTTTGTTTAGTTGGTTTGGCATTTTTGAGACAGGGTCTCAACTATGTACCTCTGTCTGTCCTGGAACTCATTATGTACTGCAGGCTGGCCATCAACTCACAGAGCTCTGCCTGCCTCCACCTCCAAGTGTTGAGATCAAAGGTGTGCCCCACCACACCCAGCTTCATCCAGAGCTTTTAAATGTATCATAGTGATTATTTTTTTGTTAGCTCTGGGAATTGGACCAGGGCCTTCTGACTACTCAGCCCTATTTCTTCATTCAAATTAGAGTCTACTGGTAGCTAGGTTATATTTGCTATTAATGAAATCTCAGCACTGTGGCTCATGCCTATAACCCTAACATTTGGGAGGGGGAGACAGGGACATCTTTACGACCAGCCAGGTCTTACATAGTAAGTTCCAGGCCAGCTAGTGCTACCTACCTAGTGAGACCCTATGTCAGAAACAGAAACAAGCCCTAGAAAAGTTTGAGTTTGTGAGGAAATAAAGTATTGGTGTGATTTTGATGAAAGTCTTTCTCTTTCTAGGAATTTCAAGAACAGCTGAAGATCACCACCTTTAAGGATCTGGTGATCAGAGACAAAGAGCTCACTGGTGCATTAATTGCTTCCCTTATCAGCTGTTACATCAGAGACAATGCTGCTGTCGATGGCATTAGTTTACATCTGCAGGAAATGTGTCCGCTTCTGTATAGCACGGATGATGCAGTTTGTTCAAAGGTATGCTGCTTTACTCTGTTTATAGGGTTTTAGAGATGAGGTTTTTAGTGTGATGAATGGGAATGGAGAACTCAGGGTGTTTTCTCTCTTAATGTGCTCTGGCCTCAGAATCCTCAACTTAGTCAAACGGGGAGCTGAAATACATGGTTTCTTAAAAACACATATCCTTTTCTTTTTTTTTTTAAAGATGTATTATTTATTATGTATACAGTATACAGAAGAGGATACCAGATGTCATCATAGATGGTTGTGAGCCACCATGTGGTTGCTGGGAATTGAACTCAGGATGTCAGGAAGAATAGTCAGTGCTCTTAACCTCTGAGCCATCTCTCCAGCCCCGTGTATACTCTTTAAAGTGTTATTTATAGAAAAATCTTCAACAATATTTTTAGGCCAGGTTTTAAAAGTCAACTGTTACAGAGCTGGAGAGATGGCTCCGTGATTAGAAGCACTGACTGCTCTTCCAGAGGTGCTAGGTTCAAGTTTCAGCACCCACATGCAGCTCACAACTGTCTGTAACACCAATTTTAGAAGATCTGACACCCATTGTGACACATACAAGCAAAATATCTATACACGTAAATTTTTAAAAACACAAAGGTTAGCAGTTAAGGAAAATCATTTAATTTAGGAATTAAAAAAATTTAACATTAAGAAATTTGTTTTCTTCCTTAGAAAGTAAGGAAAATTACTAAGACTTTAAGTAAAGTAAATGTGGAGTGAATCAAAGTTAATGAGGCAATTCTTATTGACCCTTTCCTACAGGTGAAAAAAAAAAAAATAAGTGTCACATGATGAGCTGCCTGCTGACCAGTAATGTATTGACTAGGCAAGAGCACTCTAAAACAGACAGACAAACAAACTGCCTTAACGTACTTGGGAGAGGAAGTAAGACTAGCTAGGATTTTTTTCCTTCCTAAAATTAAAAAGTAAGTTTGTAGAGTTTTTATTTATAATGATGATAAACCACATGTAAATTTAGCCAGACTAAAGTGTGTACAGACAGCATCATCTTCCTGCTTGAGTATGTCTTTGTAATCTTTTGTCATCTCTTTAGGCAAATGAGCTGCTTCAGCGATCCCGACAAGTCCAAAGTAAGAGTGAAAAAGAAAGAATGTTAAGGGAATCACTCAAGGAATATCAAAAAATCAGCAACCAAGTTGACCTTTCTAGTGTTTGTGCTCAATATAGACAAGGTGAGAAGCAAACTGTTCTTTGTGTCTTTTTCTTAACTCTGGACAAGTCGCCATGTGTGAATACAACTTGAAATAGTCTCTTCCCAAATGCAGACCTTCTGGCATCCATGGCTAAGTGATATTTTTAATTGTTTAGCTTTTTTGTTTTGTTTTCTTGACATCTTGGAGATCAAACGTAGCACTTGTACATTTCAGGTGAGTGCTTATTTATTTTGAGACCGTCTTATATGTAACTCAGGTTGGCCTTCAAGACTTTGAGCCTTGATCCTTCTGCCTCTGCCTCCCAATTCTGGGATATTATACACGCTCCTCTGTTTCTGGCTGATATGTAACTTTTTTGGTTTTGGCTTTTTAGTGCTTGTCAAGTTACACTGCTGAATTTCACTTACTTTTAACATGCCAAAAATGTTTTGACTCCTTAAAAGTAAAAACTATAACTGTTAGCACAGATTTGAATTATAAGGATTTTTTCTCTGAGGTTTTTTGTTTTTTTGTTTTTTTTAAAAAAAAAGACAAACAAAAAAACCCACAAAGTTTCTCTGTAAAACAGCCCTGGCCGTCCTGGAACTTGTCCTATAGAGCAGGCTGGCATTGAACTCACAGAGATCCTCTTGTCTCTGCCCCAAGAGTGCTAGGATTAAATGTGTGTGCCATCACCACCTGGCTCTTCCTGCTTTTTTATATAAAAAGGTTCTTTCCAAGAAGGGATCCATTTGTAGCTGCCTTCCAGTCATATTAGACATTTTCTTTTTGATAAGTAGGCACATCAGAACTATCTTGTGATGCTGTCACCAGAATAGCACACACTTACTAGAGCTTTCTGTTTTTGCCTGCTAAGGAGAAGCATTGGCAGCTTAGTAGTAATCTCTTAGCCTTGGCCTTTTCTTTCTAACAGTGCGCTTCTATGAGGGTGTGGTGGAACTTTCTCTTACTGCTGCAGAGAAAAAAGATCCTCAGGGTCTTGGACTCCATTTCTACAAACATGGGGAACCAGAAGAAGATGTTGTCGGTCTTCATACTTTCCAAGAGAGGTAAGTTCTCGAACCTTGCTGATTTGTTGGGTTTTTAGAGACAGGCCTTTCTTTGCATAAATTTTGATTCATAGTATAAGAAAGGAACATTTCAAGAACAGCACTTACAAAATTTAATTATGCTCTTACTTAAAAAGAACTCATCAAGTTTTAGGATTATAATTTATACTCTAGAGTTAAGATTTTAGTTTTTTAAAAAAAAAAAAATACAAGTATTTTGTGTGTTCTTGCGTGTGACATAGGCACATGTGTACGCCCACTCTTGGGAGCCAGGGGAAGACATCAAATGACCTGTTTTCTGTCAGTCTCCTCGTTACTCCTTTGCAGGGTTTGTCACTGAAACTGGAGTTAGGTTGGCAATCAGCAGGTCTCAGCAGTCTATGGTCATCCACACAGTGCTGGAGTTACTGGTGTCACACAACCACCCCTGCTTTTGTACATGAGTCCTTGAGATTTGTGCTCAGATCCTCAAGCTTGCACAGCAAGCATCTCAGTCGTTAAGGGGGGAGGCAGTCTCACCATGTTTCCCTTAGGAAACTGGAGTTCTGTGTAAACCCATTTGACTCTGAACTTAGTGATTGTCTTCCCGCTTCCCAAGTACTAGTATTAAAGGCATGTATCACCACACCTGTCCCTTATAAGTGTTTTTTGACCTGTAGATGTGGGGTTTTCTTTCTTATATTTTATTTGTAGCTTTTGAAACCTTATTATATTTTTTGAGATTCCCTGATTTGAGAATAAAATTGGCTTCCTCCCCTCCCCAATTTCTAGTTCCAGGTGAAAATAGTTTTTGGGGTTCCCCCCAACCCAAAAAGGAAAAATCTTAAATGTTTACAAATTAAAATTTTTTGTTGTTTTGTGTAGTTTTGCCTTTCTACATTTAAGCCAGTAGTTTTCAAATCTTTTGAAAGGGTGTATTGGATTTTTGAAAATAGGATAGGGGATTCAGTGTACCTTAGTTTGGTTTAGGAATTTTTTTAAATTTTACTTTATGTATGTAAGTTTTGCCTACACATATATGCAGCATTTTTGTACTTGGTATCGATCAGCCATGTATATGCTGGGAATTGATCCCAGTCCTGAAAGTGTAGCCAGGCTCTTAACCACCAAGTCATCTCCCCAATCCCTATTTTTAATTTTTGAAACTGGCTTCAAATCCAGTCGCACCTCAGTCTCTGAATGTTAGATATAGAGGCAGATATTACCATGCCTATTTACCTGTTTGTTTGTTTGAGACAGGGTATTATGTATTCTAGGCTTGTATAACATGAGAAAAATATTTTCTAGGTGAATAATGTAATTGACCCTTTCATTTTCAGATTAAATAGTTACAAGTGCATTACAGACACTCTTCAAGAATTGGTAAACCAAAGTAAGGCTGCTCCTCAGTCTCCTAGTGTCCCTAAAAAACCTGGTCCTCCAGTGTTGTCATCAGATCCCAACATGCTGAGCAATGAAGAAGCAGGGCATCATGTAAGCGACAGTCTGCTTTCATTCTGGAAGTGGGTGTGTTTGAAAGCTCCAGGGTGGTGGAGGCATAATCACTGGGAAAGGAAGCAGCTCTTACAGTTACATTCAGCCTGTATGTACCAGAAGGTTGGGGGTGAGGTGTCATATCCATCAAGAAAGCTCATAACCATGCTGATTTTCACTGTTTATTTTAGTTTGAACAGATGCTTAAGTTGGCTCAGCGGTCTAAGGATGAGCTTTTCAGTATTGCTCTTTATAATTGGCTAATCCAAGCAGACCTTGCAGATAAACTATTACAGGTAAAACTATTGCTTATACATCACATTTACACTAATTTATATTTCCACATAGCATGACAGTAATTATTATAGGAAATTTTTTTTATTCTGTGTATAACATAAAGTATTAATATAAAGCTAAGAATGTTGCTTCTTTTTCTAGGAAGCAAAATAGACTTTTGCTGTAGTGTTTAAAAGGTGATTAGAATAGTAGCATTGTGGGGTAGGAGTCTCTGGGTTAGTAATTAGGCTCTGCCACTGAGTCACTGGACGACTCTTTTAAGTATCAGTGTTCTTTGATTTACAGACTTGAGACCTGGTATTTGATGGTGCCAAAGGTTCCCTTTGCGCTCAGAGCCAGTAACTGTGTTCTCAAAGTTCATTAAAAGAATTTTACACTGAATTTATTTTTTGTTAGTGTGTTATAGAAAGTTCTTCATTAATTGCTATAATGAAAATCATTTGTAATGAGAAAATGATTTCACCTATTGATGTTGGATATAGTTTTGCTTATTTTCACAAAACAAGACACACATACAAAATACGGTGTTTTCCACTTTAGAAGCTTGTGGGTGATGAAAAAATTTTCCATGTAACTACAATTTCTAGATCGCTTCTCCATTTCTGGAGCCACATCTAGTCCGAATGGCCAAAGTGGATCAAAATAGAGTCCGATATATGGATTTACTCTGGAGGTATTATGAGAAGAACAGAAGTTTCAGTAGCGCTGCTCGAGTCCTCTCCAAACTGGCTGACATGCACAGGTATGGCATGTGCTCGTCTCATGGTAAGGAATAGGACAGAACTCAGTGTGTGGTTATGTCCATTGAAACCCGGGGAGGCCAGGCTAGGTCTGGACTGATGTGGTGAGGTCTTAGGTCAAAAGAGTGCGGAGGGCTGTGAGGGCGGCTCACTGAGAACACATACTTGGAATGACAAGACCCTAGGGAGTTCGGTATCCAGTGGCCACCCCCTGTCCATCCATTCTTCAGCTCTCAATTTTTTTCTACAATAAGAACATTTTCACCAAGTTTTATTTTATTATTAATGGAGAGAGAGAGAGAATATCTAGATGCATATAAATGACAGTACATCTGCCTAGAGGCATCAAATCCTCTAGAAATGGAGTTATGGGCATTTGTGAGCCACCTGGGTGCTGGGAATAGAGGTACACTATCCTAACTGCTTAGCCATCTCTTTAGCCCATTTTTACTTTTAAAAGTTTAGTTTAAACTGGGCATGGTGGCTCAGATCTTTAATCCCAGTACTCAGGAGGCAGAGCCAAGGAGATCTCTGGGAGTTCCGGTCCGGCCTGGATTACAAAGCAAACCCTGTCTCAAAACAACAAACATGTTTAGTTTAATGGTGGTGGGAGCTGTGGTTGCAGGAGGAGAAAGGGAAATATCTTACACTAACAGGGCTCTTAAATGCACAGGGGACTGTACTAATATGTAACTGCAAGAGATGACGAGTATTGTACCTGTATCTGCTGAATTATCTTGCTGGTCCCCAGCAAAAGAAATTTTAATACTGGTTGATCCGAGAGGTTCTCAATAAGTAGATGAGATTATTTCTTTATTGAGTCTAGGTTTCATGCATCCACAATTTCAGCCTATCAAATGATTATAGAGTCTCACCTGTTCATGATTAGGGGTGAGTTGATATGTTGAAGTATTCTTGGAGATCAGTGAAGTTAGATATCAGTACTCTGTTGAATCCCATTAGAGGAAAGTTGTTTCCTCCTAATGAAAGGGGCAGAACTTTTCTCTGGCCCTGGGTAGAGTCATGCCCATTCTGTTCTGCTCCAAAGATTAACTGTTACAGAGCTGGAGAGATGGCTCAGCGGTTAAGATCACTAGCTGCTCTTTCAGAAGTCCTGAGTTCAACTTCCAGCTGTCCACATGGCAGCTCACAACTGTTTGTGTCTCCAGTTCCAGGGGATCTGACACTGTAACACAGACATACATGTAGGCACGACACCAATGTGCATGAAATAAAGATGAACTATTATGCACTATTATGTAAGAACTCATCCAGTTAACCTGTCAATCATCCATCCTTGAGTCTAGGCAATAGGAAAGCTAATTCACCTGAAGACATGCTAGGGACAAGGAGGATAATTGATTATTCCCTTAATGAAACAATCCACTTATCTTTCAAGAAGCTCCTCCCTTGGTAAAGTCTCTTTTTCTAAGTTAGTATTTTTCTTTTGTCTCTTTCTGTCTATTTTTCCCAAAACTTTGACTTCCTGGGTGCTCTGGACTTTATCACTCTTTCTCCAGTTAACATCCAGCTCACAGAGATCCCCTGGCCTGTGCCTCTGCCTCCCTATCCCCCATCATGTGACTGATTACAAATAAAATTGTTTTTCTGTTTCTCTTCTTCATCTTCCTCTCCCAAGCAACTGCCAAGGTTTACAGCTTACCTGCCATGATTTAAACAAACAAACAATCAAAAAACACTAATTAAATGTCCTCAAGGGTTCTTTGAACTCCATTTTAAAATTCTTTTACTAATGAAACCAAAAATGTAAAAAATGGAACTCCAGTTTCCCCAGTAATATACTTCTCAATGTGGCATACCCCAGTGATTCCAATAGGATTTTATGGTTTTGACATAAACCTATGTTGTTCTCCAAAGTTGAGAACTTCTCATTAGAAAGCTAAAGTAATTGGCCAAACATGATGGGCACACCTATGATTCTAGCACTTTGGAGGTGGAGCCAGGGTGATTAATGTGTGTTCCAGGCCGTTCAGGGTATACATAGTGAGAACTTGTCTCAAGAAAAGAAAAGGGGAGAGGGCGTTTAGATCCATTAAAAAAATTAGTAATTTTTTTCATTTCAGATAGCTAATTGTGTTCTGTCTTATTTGATATATATGACTCTTCAGATCTTAAGAAATTACATAACTAAAATTAAGGATTTTTCTCCTAGCACAGAAATTTCTCTTCAACAGCGACTAGAATATATTGCTCGAGCCATTCTTAGTGCTAAAAGTTCCACTGCCATTTCATCCATAGCTGCGGATGGTGAATTCCTTCATGAATTAGAAGAAAAAATGGAAGTGAGTATTAAATTACTTAGTGTATATCATGTAGGGTAGTAGCCACAGTTATATCACTATCACCTCTTCCTCCATAAAGTCATTGAGTCTGGGCCACAGGAAGCAGTCTGTTGAAATTGTTATTAATTCTACATACTTTGTTTATATATGTTTATTTATTGTCATGTTTGGATATAAATCTTATGGAAACCATGTTTGGGACATAGAGACATAGTTTGGGAGATTTCTCCATAGCATATCTATAGTTGTTTCATATTCCCAGCAGCAGTTGGATTGCATGGCATTGATCATTCTCAGGTTTCTAATAAGTAAATGTAAGGAGTAAACTGAACTACTTTAACTAAGGTTCTATGATTGTCCGTGCCATGCTTGACTTCCTTTCTCATTTCTGGAGTGAACTTGCGTCCTACGGCATTGGAATCTGGAGGTCCGTCCTTCTAGACTATTTGTTTGTGATCATCGAGTTACTGATGGTAGTTACACTGGGCAGCAGGGTTTCTTGTTGCAGCTCATTTCCCATGGCATCAGTTACATTGAGAGGACAGTCTCTGGCAATTAAGTCTGTATTTGTATACTCTCTTCACTTTAGCAAACTTAAACTCTTACATATATATTTGCCTTGGTGTTTGCCTGGAACTGGGAACTGGAACTACAGACAGTTGTGAGCTTCCATGTGAGTGCTGGGAATTGAACCCCGGTCCTCTGGAAGAACAGTCCATGTTTTTAATGCTGAGCCATCTCTCTAGCCCCGCAAACTTAAACTCTTAGACAAGGAATCATTTCTTCAGTACTTGTTGGATATTTAAAGATTATAATATATCCTGTTTTCTGTTGAAACTAGGTTGCTAGGATCCAACTTCAGATACAAGAGACATTGCAGAGGCAGTACTCCCACCATTCCTCCGTGCAGGATGCAATTTCTCAGCTGGATTCTGAACTGATGGACATTACTAAGGTAATAAACAACCAGAGAAAGAAATTCCTGTAACTTTGCTTATCCTTGTTTTGGGGGGTTTTTTGTTGTTGTTGTTTTTGTTTTTTGTTTTGTTTTGTTATTTTGGTCTGTCGTTTTTCATTTACCTCATGGAAAAATAAGACAGTTCCCTTTGACAGCTTGTCCCTGGACTGGTAGGTTCCAACTGCTTCACATGACCCTGCCGATGACTCCCAGAAAAGGCACAGCTGCTCCTGCCAATCCCGTGACAGTGACAACTTTGTTAGCTTCATGTTGGAACTATGTTAAAAACCAGCAGGATTTTCTGTTGTGTTTTGATAGTTGTAGTTTTGATTTGGTAGTTTGAGACATGGTCTTACCTGTAATCATGCTGACATTGAGCTTGTGACTGCCCTCTGCCTCTGCCTCCCAAGTACATGCTAGAGTCACATGCCACCACATCCAGCTTGATTGTAGCATTATTGTTTATTTTTATTTAACTCTCCAAACCTCTTTTGCTCTGTACTGTTCTTGCAGTTCCTTCTTCTCTAGACATTCTTGTGCATGGTTCCAAGTCCTCTGTAACACCTTGAGGTTTATCATTTCCATGATTCTTTCCTTTTAAAAAAAAAATTATTTTTATTTTATGTGAATTGATGTTTTGCCTTTGTATATAACTGTGTAAGGGTGTCAGATCTTGGAATTATAGACAGTTGTTAGCTGCCATGTGGATGCTGGGAATCGACCTCAGGTCCTCCAGTAGAACAGTCAGTGCTCTTAACCACAGAGCCATCTCTCCAGCCCCATTTCCACTATTCTTAACTTGATTTAGAGGACACTAAATCTAGGACATGTAGTAGCAGCATCCTCCCAACTAAGAAAAATACATGTGTCTGTACATATGGAGACACTGTCTCAACAGAGAAGGGCCCAAGCCAAAACTTTGGGCACTAGCACGACACCTCAGTCAGGAATCTCCACACGTGACTTTGTGAGTAAGTCACAATCAAAGCACCCAGTATTCTTAAAAATTTAGTATAAAAATTCCCTTAGTTGGGCTGGAGAGATGGCTCTCAGCAGTTAAGAGCACTGGCTGCTCTTCCAGAGGACATGAGTTCAATTCCCACCATCCACATGGCAGCTAACAACTGTCTGTAATTCCAAGATCTGACACTCTTTCAGTTATATATGCAGGCAAAACACCAATTCACATAAAATAAAAATAAATATTTAAAAAAAAAATCCTTTGGTTTAAATGTATAAAGTGTGTGTGAAACATAGAGATTTCACATTAAAACTTGAATCAAATCTCAGTGTATCTTGTGTATATTTATGCATATTTTAAAATAATTGTTTCTAAGAATTTTGTATAATAGCAGCACTCAACTTGTATCATGTTTATATACTTTGGATAAAGTATTTGATTATTTGTAATTGAAAGGACCACTAACCTATTGCTGAATGTTTAATTTTGGGATTTCTTCCTACAGCTTTATGGGGAATTTGCTGACCCGTTTAAGCTTGCAGAGTGTAAACTTGCAATTATTCATTGTGCTGGTTATTCAGATCCCATATTGGTACATACACTTTGGCAAGATATCATAGAGAAAGGTAAGTATTCAGTTATAGGTATGTTACTGTGTATTTCTTAGTGATCCAGAAGAATACAAGTTGCTAGCAATAGCTAATATGCCTAGAGCTTGTGAAAATGGACTATATATGCCTAATAGAAAGGATATAGTGGACATATGTATACAGTGGAAGGGCAATTGTATAGAATGTGACCATGGTGAATATTTGGGAACATGCTCAGTGAAAGTGTATATAGCTTATTTGATATATATCACCTCATAATTATTTTAAACACTTCCCTCAAAATCTTGTACTATAGTGAGGAGTCCAATCTCCCCTGACTCCCTTCCAGTTCCCCCAGCCTAGAGTTACTGACTACAGAGCAAGATGAGAAGAACAGCTGGAGGTGTCACCACCTTAGACTTACAGCCCCCGAGGCTCCTTACCACACACCCAACGTCAGGCTGAATGATGATAACAATACGATGTAGCCATATCACACTGAACCTTGGGCCGACTTTGAACAACAGTGCAATCTGGGCAGCATTTATTAAACACCTACTATGCAATAGAATCTGCTATCAGACACTCATAAAAGTACAGAATCTGCTAATTACATAAATGTGAACATCAGTCCTGAAGTATTTTGAATCTTGAAATGATTAAGTAGCCAATGTAAACATTCACATTGAAAACAGTTGTGATTTATATTGACATGTCTCTTCCAGAATTGAATGATAGCGTAACATTGAGCTCATCAGATCGAATGCATGCTCTCAGCCTCAAGCTTGTCCTCCTTGGCAAAATTTATGCTGGCACACCTCGTTTCTTTCCTCTAGGTAAGCAATGACATTGCTATCTTACTTTCTTTTACTTTTCCCCATTGGAAAACTTGGTTGGCCTTTAGAGCAGAATATATAGTTTGTTTTTGCCATTCATCTATTTCCTATTTAGTTCAGCAGTTTTAATTCTGACTCTGTAGAAAGAATCCCTGAAGAATAACAGAACTTGATAGTTGACTATGAAATTTTCTTTGAACAGCTTCCCAAGTTTCTATATTGATTTTGGGATTATGCTGACAAATGATAATGTTTAAGTAATTATGCTATTGGGAAAACCATTGCTAGTGTCAAATAAGAAATAAAAATGGCTATTGGTTATTTGAGGTTCTGTTCTCTATTACATTAAAGGGGTGTGTGTGTGTGTGAGAGAGAGAGAGAGAGAGAGAGAGAGAGAGAGAGAGAGAGAGAGAGAGAGATCAGCATGTTGTTCTGAAGTCCAGACTCTTTCATCTCACTCTTTTTCAGTTGCTCTTTTCCTCCCTCACTTCTTCCCTCTTTCCTGTTTTCTCTGTGTGTAATGCTTAGGTTTGAACCCATGTTCTACATGCTCAGCAGGTTTTATGCCACTGAACAATACTGGGCCAGCACTTGGGTTTTTTAAATAGGTTCTAATTGAGTGGTTCAGACTGGCTTTAAACATGGGATTCTTCTACCTCACCTTCTTGGGTTCTGGGATCACAGGCATGTCTTAGCGTGGCTGGCTTTTCTTTTTAAAAAAAAAAAAAAAAATGATTTATTATGTATACAACATTCTGCCTTCACTATGCCCATGTGCCACAAGAGGGAACCAGATCTCAAGATAGATGGTTGTGAGCTACCATGTGGTTGCTGGGAATTGAACTCAGGACCTCTGGAAGAACAGTCAGTCAGTGCTCTTAACCTCTGAGCCATCTCTCCAGTCTGGCTTTTCTTTTTTATTTTTATTTTTTTAAAGGAACAAATAGACTTAAAATCATAATCACACATTAAATCACTTGTTAGTCTGCCTTAGCCTTGCTTGAGTTTTACCCCAGTACCCTGTACATGTTAAACAAGTGACACTGAACTATGCACCATTTCTAAATCTTTGCTGTTTTTACAATGAACATTCAGACTTACAGACCATCTCAAATGCTAAGGTCTCTTTGTTGTTAGAGATACTTCACACTGCACTATGTGCATGCCTCTTAGCTGATAGGAACATAAAGAAACTGACTGCTTAGGAGCCTTTGCTGCTTTTTCAGAGGACTTGGGCTTGATGTCTAGAAACCACATAGCAGTTCACAAATAGCTGTAATTTCTGTTCCAAGGGACCAAAGCCCTCTTCTGGCCTCTGTGGATTCCTGAACAAGCATGCTACACATAAACTTATGTGTAACATATACATGCAGATAGAAGTTGATTTATGTAGTAGTTAGATTTTTGATAAGTATGTGAAAACAGTTTGATTTGGGACCAATTGATGGTCTTTTGGCTTTGGTCAAGATTTTTAATTGTTTTAACTTTGTGCTGTGTTTAGAGTAGCACAGGTTCAATGTTTTAACAAGCTCCACAAGACTTCAGACAGCCCTAAGTTCAGTCCCAGCATTCAGGAGACAAAGGTGGGCAGCACTCTTGATAGTTAAAGGCTAGCCTGATCTACATAGGAAGTTCCAGTATTACATAGTGAGACCCTGACTTGAAAAGAAAAAAGAAATCTTATTATTTGTTCTAAGTCTTTAAATACTAAACAAGACTGGCATGGTGTCACACATCTTAATCCCAGCACTCCAGAGGAAGAGACAGGTAGATCTCTATGAGTTTGAGAGTCTAGCTTGGTTTACAGAATGAGTTCCAGGACAGCCATGGCTATTACACAGAGAAGCCCTGTCTAGGGGGAAGGGGACAGACGACATTAGGTACATCAAAGGTAGAGTATTGAAAACATATTTAAAGTTGGAGTATAGTAGTCCTTCCTGACAGGCTGTTGAGTATATACATGTTTTTAAAATAAACTTTGTTTTGCTGCTTTAAAGGCAACCATTTTCCCAAATGACCCACCTCCTGGCTCCCAAATGTGTTTGAAATTCATTTTCAGATAGCCGCTATAAACTGTTCATCTAATTAAATGAATTTATTTATAACGTTTGGCAGTTTGCTGAATCAAGAGTTACAGGTCAATATTTCTGGGGCTGGATCCTGGCTTAGCAGTAAGAGTTCTTAATGCTTTTACAGAGGACCGCAGTACAGTTCCCAGCATCTACATGGGGACTCACAGATGTTTGTAACTGCAGTTCTGGGAGATGTGATGCCTTCTTCCGACCTCCACTGACACCGGGCATGCACATGGTGTACATACACATTCATCCAGCCATCTGAATTTCTGGCTTTTTTTTTCCTCCCAGATTATATTGTACAGTTCTTGGAGCAGCAAGTTTGTACTTTAAACTGGGATGTTGGCTTTGTAATACAGACCATGAGTGAAATTGGAGTGCCTTTACCTAGACTACTAGAAGTTTACGATCAACTCTTCAAGTCACGGGTAAGGAAAACAAAATGATCTTCCATGAGTATTAGGATTGCATGTTTATAGGTTTCTTTTTATTAGGCTTTTCAGTGGTTTTCAGTAGAGATAAGACAGCCAGAGCTGTTTCACACACAAATCCTGTCTCAAAACAAACAAACAAAACCATAAGTATATGTATTTACTTGTGTCTTAATAGATAAGCCAAAGTAGGGCTGTTTCTGGCAGGTCAGACTCCAGGACATTGCACATGAGCAGCAGATGCTCTACCCGAAGACTGTAATCTTCAGCTTACTTGCTGTAAGCAAACAAGATTAATAGCACACTTATTTATGGAATCTTATTTTAAAAAATCTTTTGTAGGAGATAGGGATATCTCAGCCTAGAAGTAAAGAGCTTCTAGCCCAAATGTAATCTGAAGATCCCATATAAAAAACGAATGTTTGTTTGTAATCCCAATAGAGAGGCAGAGACAAGTGCATCCTGGGGCCTTCTGGTTATGCCTTCAAAAGATAAAAGTTAAGATGGCCACCTGCCAAGGAATAACATCCTTAGCTTTCCTTTTCTCTGTCCTCTATGTGCCTTGCACCATAAGCATTTTGTTAGTGCATGCATGTGTGCCACATAATAGTAGCATCTTTCAGTGCTTTTTAGTTTCCTGAGACAGTTTTTTCATATCTTCTCAACCTGCCTAATACTGTGACTCTTTAATACAGTTCCTCACATAGTCCAGGCTGGTCTTGAACTATCTACTGTATCTATCTACTATAGCTCCCTCAGTGCATAATGTGACACCACATAATGTGTTCTTGGAGGCTCTTCTAATAACTCTGCTGAGCCTCATAATTTGTCCTTAGGGAAAATAGTAGTGTCTTCACCGTAAATTACAAAATGACAAGGATTGAGACAAAAAGCAGCCAGTTTTAGTCATGTGGGTAACAACAGATTAAGGTTCTGTGACTGCTAATTTCTTTTACTCTAGGATCAGACTGTATAAATTCAAAGGAAATTGGGTTACCATACCAATTTTTTTTAATGTCACATTATATCTTCTAATGACAAATCGATTATTCTTCCTAAAAAGTATCACAATATGGTCTTTTGTTCTTTCTTCCTTTTCTCCCTTCCTTCTTTCCTTCTTGAGCAGGGTCTTACTGTCCTAACCCATCCCTGGCCATCCTGGAACTCCCTTTATAGATCAGGTTGGCCTCAAGTTCACAGACATCTGCCTGTCTCTGCCTCCAGAGGACTGGGATTAAGGACATCTGTCACATGTTCAGCTTCTAATGCTTTTTAAAGAAATTTTGCTTGGATTCCTAAGACTTTAATCAACATAAATAATTAGGAAATATACACAAGCACACACATATGTTTGATGAGTTGTAAGATAAGCTATGTCTGTGTATACACACTTTTTTTTCTCTTCATAGGATCCATTCTGGAACAGAGTGAAAAAGCCACTGCACCTTTTGGATTGTGTCCATGTATTACTAACAAGATATGTTGAGAATCCTAGCCAAGTTTTAAATTGTGAGAGGTATCTATAAGTTAAATTCTATATTATAGAAAAGTGTTTCTAATAAGTACCTGGGTAGCAAGATGGGAGTGATTATAGGATATTCTGAGAACAGTGGTTCTCAACCTGCCTGTGACTCTTTAATACAGTTCCTCATGTTGTGGTGATCCCCGACCATGACATTATTGTCATGGCCACTTTGTAACTGTAATTTTGCTGTTGTTATGAATTAATAATATAAATATCTGATATGCTACCCCCAAAGATGTCATTGTGTACAGGCTGAGAACCACTGCACTAGATATTACACAGAAGTGTTAGTCAATTTTTTAGATACATTAACAATAACTATTTGAATGATTACCTAACCATTAGTATTTATGAAAGATCAGAAAATTTTTAACCGTGATCCTAAATTATTTAAACTGAAAATAATTTACAAACTATGCTCCTTCCTATTACCTAGAACCAAGACATTTCTATTATGTTTTTGTGGTTTGATTTCAAGGAAAAGTCTTTTTAAAAGCTGAAAATTTTTCATTCAAACTTGGTCTGAAGCAGCGCTCTGAAGGAAATGGGTTTAAGTATAGATGGTTGAGGGTCCAAATCAAGGGCACAGTGATTATGAGGACTTTCTGCTTCTCAGAGGTCCTGAGTATAAGTTTCAGCAGCCACATAGCAGCCCACAACCACTCCTAACAACAGTTGCATTTTGTAATACCCTCTTCTGGATCCTGAGGATACTGGACATGTATGCGATGTACACACACACATGCTGGCAAAGCACTCAAGACATATAAGATGAAATGAATTTTTTTTTTTTTTTTTTTAAGTAAATTTAGGTGATCTGATGTCTTTCCCTTTACAGGAGAAGATTTACGAATCTCTGCCTGGATGCTGTTTGTGGTTATCTGGTGGAACTCCAATCAATGAGTTCCTCAGTAGCAGTACAAGCCATCACTGGGAATTTTAAATCTCTCCAAGCAAAGTTGGAAAGGCTTCATTAATTAGTGTATATTTTCTTTCTTGCATTTTTGTCTGTAAAATAAAAGCTCAGCTGGGTCCAGAAATCAGGTGTTATATATCTAAGAATTTTGGTAGAAACTTGCTTTTAATAAGTGATTGTTAGCTATAAATAGTACATTTGGCAAATGAATTCTTTTTTTAGTTTTTGTTTTGTTGATTAGTTTGGTCCAGGTATGTAGCTCAATGGTAGAATGTTTGTGTTGTATGTAAAATGTCCTATATTCAATTGCCAGCATCACAGACAAACACATCAATTTGTTTAAAAAAAAGAAACCTGAAATCAGATTATGTATGATTTTGTCACACAAAGATAATGTTATTTTAAATTTTTCTACTGGCAACAATTTTGGATTTGTATTATTTATTTACAGGTTTATCTAGTATCAGAACTTCTAGGCTATACCAGGTGTAGTGGCATGCTTTAAATCCAGCACTTGGGGACACTGTGGCAGCAGATTTCTCGAACTCACGGAGAGTTAGGTCTAGGTCAGCTAGGGCTACATACTGAAACTTCAAAAAAGGAAAAAAAAAAAACAACTCTACTTTACAGACTGGATCTGTTTCCCTAACATTAGATTCTGTAGCAGTCCTTAAGTACAGATTTTTTTAAGTTAAATTTTAGAAAATTTCCTGAACCACTAATTGTTATCAACCCTTTAAATTCTTGCTCCCGCTTTCTCTCTCTCTCTTTCTCTTCCACTCACCATAGATGTGTACACTAGTTTTTTATGTATACGTTTTCATATATGTATATATGTGTATATATGTTCTGGATATGTATGTATTTGTATGGAGAATTTAACATGTGATAAACTTGTAACACTGTGAACAGCAGGCTGTGGTGATGCACACCTTTAATCACAGCACTTGAGACGCAAAGGCTAGCCTGGTCTACATACTGAGTTACAGGTCAGCCACAGCTATACAGTGACTACTGTTTCCTTAGAACCCTCACTCTAAAAGTATGCATGCTTCAAGCCAGCAACAGCAGCAGCATCCTGGGATTTGTTACAAGTTAAATTTGCCTATCTGTGATTTAACAGCCCTTTTAATGGATCTAGATTCATGTCCCATGAGAACAACCCACTTGTAAATCCTGATATTTTCTGTAGTTTGTGGACTGAGTTCCCCCTGTGATTTGATTTCTCTAACCTCCTTTCTTACCAGTAACCACAAGTTTTACCCAACACATAGTGGATAAAGCAAAATTGTTAGTAATATAGTTGTTAACTTTTTTTTAATACTCTCAACCCCTGATTTATCTGTAACGTGCTAGAATTGCTAAACTAAGTGTTCTTTATCAATGACAAAAGGAAATAGTGAGAATGACTAAGGCTCACAGAGAAAGAAAAACAGCTTTCCACTCTCCTTAGTTTCTTTTTTTAAATTGTGTATGTATATATATATATATATATATATATATTTGCAGCAGAATCTCACCCTACTAAAGTGATCTGGACTTCTGATCATCCACCCTCTACCACCTGAATGCTAAGAATATAGACATGCCTCACCACACCCACTTTTTGTGGTTCTGGACATTAGCCCAGGGTTTCATGTATGCTGCATAAGCACCTCAGCCACTGAGTTATGATCCTAGTCCCACTCAACCCCCTTTGGCGGGTCTTACTCTGTATCCCAGGATGGCTGCAGACATACGCCGATCCTCCTGCCTCAGTCTTCCAAGTTCCGGGAATCCAAGCACCCGCCGCCATACCCAGCTTCCATTCTGATTTATGCTACTGGGTATGTTATCTTCTGTTGTCATTATTGCAAGTCTGGTAGTTTTGTAAATATTTCTTGGGTATATTTTTACTTCTACACTTGTCTTTTCCTAAGATTATAGATTTCTTTTTCCACATTTTTGTTTAGAATCTAGCTTTCCTTTCACTTACAGTCTTTGAATGTATATTTTATAAAGGATCAAAGTACCACAAATTGGGTATCACTACCTCATATTTTTTAGCTTTCATTTTCTTAAATTTAACTTTTTAGGCTATAAAATGACTGCATCTGATGTATTAATGGTTTTAGCATTTAAAATTCTGTCATGCTTATTTTAAATGAAGATCTTGTTTAAATGCTTTAATTTAACTGCAGATCTATTTCTGCTAGAAATACATGTCACTCTCTCCAGCCATGTTTTAAGTTTTTTTATGTATTAACACTTTAATATATGTGTTACATGGACAAGGACAAGGTAGCTCTGACATAGTCATCATGCTCAGGAGGCTTCGGTGGAAGGATTCAAGTTCAAGGCCTGCTTTGGCTTAATGGTGAAACCCTAACTACAAGAATATAGAGATAAATGTATTGCGATGATTATACACATACGCACAGCATCTTTATGGATCTGTAGGACACAATGTCAAAAAGTATGAATCTGACAGATAATCTGAATATTTTCCCCTTTATTCTAACACACTTTGAGAGAGATTAAGAATTTTAGCCCCTCAGCAAATGTTTGTAATGACCTCCTTAGGAGGAAAGACCCCAGCCCATCCATTGTTGCTAAAACTTGAACAGTCATCATAGGAAATTATCTGGATAGCCTGTCCACTCAGATTCTTGACTTACACCTGCAAAGGCATGCTGATGCTGGGAATGTGTGGTCAGGTGTAGCAGTGGCAGTGTTCTAGCAAACTGTCCACTGTCTTTGGTCAGTGAGTTTCCTTTATGTTGTAACTGTTACGTTTTTATGTTTATGCAAGATACATGATGTTAACCTGACAAAAATGTTTTAGTATTTATTAACTAGTGACTTTATTGAACACCTGAATCACATTATCTTCTGTTATGTTTTATAATTAGTTTAATCTCAAGTCTTTCATAGGTTGTTTATTCTCTTTCTTAAGCTACCGTGTATCTCCATGTTTCCCCCCCTCTTTCACCAGAGGAAAAATGGCAGGATACAGTCATAACAAATAAAGAACTAAAACCTCAAATTTTTGAAAGAGATTAGTGCTTTCTTAAATATTCTCTATCAGTATCTTTAATTAAATTATTTAATAAAACTTTCAGAACACATGAATTTGCTACTAAAACTTAAACTCTTTTGTTTTTATATATCACTGAAGATCTAAATGGTAAGACTCTTAAGAGTAAATTTTTATAAAAAAAATAATGCTATTTTAAATTGCCTTTTTTATTGTTTTTCTGCCATTGGTTTTCTCATGTTAAATTATTTCTATAGCACTATACAACAACATTTATCCTATAGTTGCCGTCACCCAGTTCTCATGTGCTACTCTTTTTCTTCCAAGGGGAAAAATGAGAGAATAGGGATTTTTGCAGGTTAATTTACTATGTAGCATCCAGGCTCTTGGTGGCTTGTCTCCAACCGTATTGGCTTCTGAGCTGTCCTCTGTGGAAGCCTGGCTGAGCTGTCCTCTGTGGAAGCCTGGCTGAGCTGAGTGCCCCCTTCCTACCTGCGCTCCGCCCCCCCTTTTCTCCCTTATTTCTACTTCAGCCCTCACCATCTAACTGTAAACTAGTGATGTGAAATCACCTTAGTTCTTCTCTCCC
The DNA here is from genome assembly GCA_004025045.1 of Sigmodon hispidus. Taxonomy (NCBI): domain Eukaryota; kingdom Metazoa; phylum Chordata; class Mammalia; order Rodentia; family Cricetidae; genus Sigmodon; species Sigmodon hispidus. Next base: position 40,770 of record PVIH01000992.1, on the reverse strand, counting down.
TCAAAAGGTATTAGTCACCAATTTCTAAACAGAGCCGTTTGTTTATTAGTAATCCGCCTGTATCTGCGCAGTCATCGCACTAGTGTAAGATGGAGCGTGAAGCAGATGTGATTCAGAAGATGTGATTAATTGTCTTTCCACCATTAACTTTGACTTTTTTTCATATTGACCAAAGATCTTTTAAAAATATAAATTTAGTCATTAAATCATTTTTCTTCTTAGAAGAGATGGTAGAATGGTATATGAGGATTAGGTGATAACAAAAAAGTAACAAAATTTTGAAGCTAGTTTCAGCACAAGAATGAGTGGACTGTCAAAAGTGAAAGGCTAAGTCTGGCTTTCCTGTGCTTAGATCCAAAGCCCCAGTATCTAAGGTCTCTAAGCAAAAGCATCCTTAGTTTTCTAGATGCTGGGATTTCTGCCATAAACTACCATGCCCTGCAGTCTGTGGTCTTTCTTTGTCTCTTTGCAGTCCGTTTGCCCCATCACTCCTGAAAGAGTGTACTGTTAACTGTGTTAACTCTAACCTGCAAGTGTAATTAAGGAAAAGGTCTTTGAAGGGCTCACTTTTACCTTTCTCTAGTTGTGGATCAGTTTTGGAGTTGAGTCTCACATAAACCATATGAAACTGGAAAAAAAGTACTTTTGCCAAAAACAGAATCCCAGGCACACATCTGAATATCTGCCTGCATCACCACTTCCTTGTTATGATGAAAACTGCAAGCCTTCAGATCCAAGAAATCTGAAGCAGAGCTATGAGACCACTGTAATGTATAATCAGATTCTTAGCAGACTGAGGAGGAAGTAATAGAATTTAGCCCAGTAAAGACCATCTATGATGGGAGATAGTGGTGAGCGCTTCCCAGCTCTCAGGAGGCAGAGGCAGGCAGATCTGACAGTTCGAGGCTAATCTGGTCTACAGAGTGAATTCCAGGACAGCCAGAGCTACACGGTGAAACTGTTATATATTTAAAAAAAAAAAAAAAAAAAAAAAAAAAAAACCTGCAACAAATGGCTAAAATCACAATGGAGGTAAATGATTCCTTCTATAGTGGTGAAGGTCAATACGTGCAATATAGCAGATGAAAGGCAAGATGTGGATACAAAAACTGCAGGGACGGTGGCTCTGTATATGAGGGCCGTAGTTTGTATCCTCAACACCTCCATAAACAACCAGGCAAGTTGCTGCACAATGCAATCCCACCGTAGAGCAGGGAGATAGAGGCGGGGATTCCTGAGGCTCACTGGCTAACCATTGGGAACAAATAAAATGAGCTTCAGGTTCCAATGTGAGATGTGTTTGCTGTGAATACCATTGGGTAATAAAGGACTGTTTTGTCCTATGGCAGAGCAGCTTAGAAGCAGGCAGGAAATCCAAGCATAGATACAGGGGAAGGAGGGCGGAGTCAAGAGAGATGGGATTCTGTCACCCAAGAAGCAATATGTAATAAGTACAAGTACGCTACAGGCTACATAGCAAGACAGATTAATAGAAATGGATTAAGATGTGAGAGCTACCTAACCGTAAATCTGAGCCATAGGCTGAACAGCATATAATTAACATAAAACTTGTGTGATTATATAGGGCTAAGTTGGCAACGCAGGTTATCAGGCTTGGTGGCAGGAACCTGTAACAATGGAACTACCCTACTGGCCTTCTACATGCATTCTTGAATCTGTTGATTTTCATTTTCAAGAAGTCAGCTAGGAATTTGGTTAGGAATGCACTTAGTTTGTACATCCATTTGGTCATTTTTTTTCTCATTCCATTTCTTCTAGTACTATTATGTAGTTTTCAGATTTTAAACACTAAACATCAGTTAATAATGCTTCTTGAGCTGGAAAGACGGCTTAGATAGAGAGCACTGACTACTCATGTGGAGGACCTGGGTTCAGTTCCCAGCACCCACAGGGTGGCTCACAACCAGCCATAACTCAAGTTCCAGGGGATCCTTCTTTTGACTTCTCTGAGCACCAGGCACATGGTACACACACATGCATGTAGGGAAAAATACATTTAAAATAAACCAATCAAAAAAAATAATGTTTCTTATGGCATTTCTAGTATTTACTCATTTATGTATTTAGAGACCAGGTCTTACTGTGTTTCCCAGACTGATCTCATACTTCTGGGATAAAGCGGCCTGGGCTACAGGCACATTTCACCCTTGATTAGAAGTTCTTGATTAGGGCGGGGGAAGCTCATCAGCGGGGCCACGTGCTGAGTGCTTGTCACTCTCCGGTCCCTTGGGAAGGTCTGAGACTAGGGCCTCTCGCAGCCCTAGCAGGGCTCTCCCCGAGTGGGGAGGTGAGTTCCCAGAGAGCAGGGCTCCACGCGTGGGCAGACTGGGCAGGAGATGCCCCGGAGTGGGCGGATGCCTCCCTCGCCGGAGCTTGGAACAGAAGTTCTTGATTAAAAGTTGCTCCTGGTATATAGAAATCCAAATGGCCTTTGCACATTGACGTTATAAGCTGGTGATTTTGATAAACTTAATTCTAATAGCTTTGGTTATTTGAATCTTCTTGTACATTCTATAATTTTTCATGTAGACAAACAATTTTATCTGTGAATAAAGCACTTTAGCTTTCCTTTTTTATAAGTGCACATGGATGCCAGAGGTCAATCAACTTAAAGAGATATTCTTCCTTAATCCCTCTTTACACACACACACACCAGGTCTCTCATTTTCTGGCCCATCTAACCACTGGACCAGACAGACAGCAGGAGAATTCATCTTTTCCAGGGACAAGTCCCCATTGGTTATCCAATATCGAGTGGTCAGCCCTGAAATCATATCCATAAAAAAAAAAAAACACTAAACAAATTCAGTTTGTATTTGTATATTTATGCATACATGTAAAAGAAAAAAATGGGAGAAGAGCATGAGGGAGTGGACAGAGAAAGGGAAGGATGGGATAATATATTCTAATTGTAATTTAAAAATAAAAAGTGTAGATGCATATGTAGAAATAAAAGGGAGTGGAGAGATGGCTCAGCTGAGTACTGGCTACTCTTTCAGAGGTTCTGAGCAAACATATGGCTCACAACCATCTACAGAGAGATGGGATGCCCTCTTCTGGCATAATGTCACATGTGCAGATAGAGCACTCATATACATTAAGTAAATAAATCTTTAAAGAAAAAAAAAAGTAGAATGAGCAAAACAGTTTTTTTAAAGAAAATTTAAGCATGAGGGCTGGAGAGAGATGACTCAGCAGTTAAAACAGCACCCTGCTCTCCCCAGGAACCTGAGTTCAGTTCCCAGTGCCCACATCTCATTGCTCTCAGTTGCCTTTACCCCAGGTTCAGGACATCAAGTGTCCTCTTTTGGCCTCTGCAGATACCTCTGCAGGCATATGACATACGAACACACATTTACAAATACATGTGCATGAACAAAAAAAAAATAAACTTGAACATATACTAATTTAAAGTTTTTTTGTTTGTTGTTTTTTTTTTTTTGTTTTTTTTTTTTGTTTTGTTTTGTTTTTTTCCAAGACAGGGTTTCTCTGTTTGACAGTCTTGGCTGCCCTGGAACTAACTTTGTAGACCGGGCTGTCCTTGAACTCGAGAGCTGCCTGCCTATTGCTTCCCAGAGGTGTGCACCACCATACCCAGCTCAGGATTTTCTTTTTCTAAAAAAATATTTTTATTATATTATGTGCATTGATGTTTTGCTTGCATGTCTGTGAGGGTGTCAGATCTTGGAGAGACAATTGTAATCTGCCATGTGGGTGCTGGGAATTGAACCCAGGTCCTCTAGGAGAGTCAGTGCTCCTAACCACTGAGCCATCTCTCCATCCCCCCCTTTTTTAAAGATTTATTTATTTATTGTACGTTATACAGAAGAGGGCACCAGATGTCATCATAGATGGCTATGAGCCACCATGTGGTTGCTGGGAATTGAACTCAGGACCTCTGGAAGAGCAATCAGTGTGCTTAACCTCTGAGTCATCTCTCCAGCCCCAGGATTTTCTTATAAAGCTACAGAAATCATGTTAAGGTAGTGCCGTAAGAATAGATGTATTCATGGAATAGAGTAAATATATGTAAACATTTGATTTTCAGGAAAGGTATCAAGTTCAATGGGGGAAGATAAGCCACCAAATAGTACTAGAACAATTGAATGCATTTTAAAAACTAACTTAGCATTAGGTGTTGGTGGTGCACACCTTTTATTCCAGCACTCAAGAGGCAGGCAGGCAGATCTCTGTTAGTTTGAGGCCAGCCTGATCTCTAGGACAAACTCCAAAGCTATACAGAGAAACCCTGTCTCAAAAAAAGGTTAACATTGGAGCTGTATGGGGTCCCCTTTTTCCTCATGGCCCATTGGCCACCAGTGATAAAGGGGCAGGAGCAACTTTGTTCTTGGCCTATGAATACCAAGATAGCTCTCAACAAGACAGCTTCAGTGAGTTAGCTCACTTTATAGAGTGAGGGAAATTTATAAGATGGGGACAGTGACTGTGGTATCACCTAATTTGCATTAAACAGCATACTTGTATCATAAGTACAAGTCTTAGTTATCATATGTGGAAGCCTGGTCCTATAGTGAAACTCCTAACACAATGCCTAATTACCATATGGATAGCAAGGGGAAAGCTTCTTCAGGGGACTGATGTATCAAGGGTCATACTAGAGATAAGTCTGGCCTACAGATAGTCTCCAATAAGGTCAGGTAGAGAATAGGGTGTCTTCTGCTAGGAATGAGGGGGGCGGGGTGTTGAGCTCCGAGAGATGCCAGGCCAAGTTAGACTGCAGCCTCCATCCAGCAGGACTTCCCAGCAGAGCTGGGCTGTAGCTCAGTTACAGTGTGCTTAGTGTAATGAGTTCAGTCCCCAGCACAACTACACAAATCAGTGTGCCATATGTAAAGAAGAATGTGATCTGCATCATAGAAGTGGGGAAAATTATGGCCAGTTAAGCATATTTCTTAGGACTCAAAATACTTATATCTGGTCCTTCTCCAGCCACAGGGGTCCCTGAGGTGACAGTATCTGGAAGTGTGACTGGAGGAGCCGGAGGAAGAGATGGACAGGGCCAGGCCTGGGCGTCGGTGATCTTGTGCTGAGATTGTCACAGAGAGAAAAAGAAAAGAGTCATCACCAGCTGATTTACAGGAGGGTCAAGAAGCCTGAGAAATAAGGTCATCTGTCTAGACCTCAAAAACAAAAAACATATCCATGGGCATCCTGTCACTTCTAAGGCATCACCAGATAGGCATCTCAGAGTTATGTTGATGAATGTTCTATGGACAGATTTAGGACGAAAATTCAGAAAGACCCCACCTAGAAATGATGCTAATTTTGTGATGCCAGCAAGGTGCAATCAGACCCATTGCCTTTGACACTTGTTGACAGCATAGAGACATGTCAGAAATTAGATCCTCTTCACCAAAGCTTTAATTTATCTGAAAGAATGAATTTTCGGCTCTGTAATTTTGATGACAAAAAGAGATTACAAGCCTCAAATAAGGAAATTGGAGAGCTCTTTTGGGTATGGCTTTGGATGAATGTGTTCTGAAACTCACTGTTTTCAGGAGGAATTTTGCATCTCCTTCAGTCTGCCTGAAGTTTGACATAAGGCTTTTTGCTTTATTTTTACTTTTACCCTGGAAGGACATAGTATTTTAGAAAAATAAAAAGATTAAAAAAATACTTTAATCTGAAAAAAAGAAAAAGTGAAATTGGCCTTAACAAAATTAATAACATCTTTAAAAGATATTAAGAAATTACAAAGGAAAATCAAAGCTGGTTAATTGGTTACCAATTATAGGGTGGATATTTTTGAAGCCCTGAATTAGTACACAACACATCATCTAGTTCATTTGATTAATTAATTTGAATGTATATGATGCATACATAATACTCTCGTAAGTGAATATAGGCAAAAACTTGGGATGGAATCTAAGTGTGGTTTTGATATGCCTTTCTCTGATAACTGAGGGTGTTGAACTTTCTTTTTTATTTTTAATTTTATTTTATGTGATTTGGTGCCCTGCCTGCATGTAAAACTGTGTAAGGGTGTCAGATATTGAAGTTACAGACAGTTGTTAGCTGCCATGTGGATGCTGGGAATTGAACTCAGCCAGGTCCTCCAGAAGAACAGTCAGTGCTCTTAACTGCTAAGCCATCTCTCTAGCCCTGAACTTTCTTTTTAAGATTTATTTATTAATGCATACAGTGTCCTGACTTTTATGCCTACTTGAAAGAAAAGAGCACCAAATATCATTATAGATGATTCTGAGCCACCATGTGGATGCTGGGAATTGAACTCAGGTCCTCTGGAAGAACAGCCAGCACTCTTAACCACTGAGCCATCTCTCCAGCCCCATGTTGAACTTAAAAAAATATTTATTGGCTGTAGTGATATATTTTATATTTAATAAATATTAGTGTTACCCACCTTTTAAAAACAGATTTAATTTACTTTATTTTGCTTGTTTTAAAACCCTTATGTGGTAGCTAGCCACAGCTGGAGCCTAGATCTTTTGAATAGACTCTGGTATGGATTTTCACAAAATGGTCATTGAATTCCTGATTTAAAGGATACTTGGTCTCTTCCACAGGAGGCCTACACGCCGCCGTTTGTGCCGCCGCCATATCTCTAGTGATCCCTGAGAAGTTCCAGCACATTTTGCGAGTACTCAACACCAACATCGATGGGCGGTGGAAAATAGCCTTTGCCATCACTGCCATTAAAGGTGTGGGGTGGAGATATGCTCATGTGGTGTTGGGCAAAGCAGACATTGACCTCATCAAGAGGGCTGGAGAACTCACAGAGGATGAGGTGGAACTCATGGTCACCATCATGCAGAATCCACAACAGTACAAGATCCCAGACTAGTTCTTGAACAGACAGAAGGACGTGAAGGATGGAAAGTACAGCCAGGTTCTAGCCAATGGTCTAGACAACAAGCTATGTGAGGACCTGGAGTGACTGAAGAAGATTAGGGTCCATAGAGGGCTGCGCCACTTTTGCGGCCTTCGAGTCCAAGGTCAGCACACCAAGATCACTGGCCGTCGGGGCCGTACTGTGGGTGTGTCCAAGAAGAAATGAGTCCCTGGGCCTTGGCTGTTAATAAAGAGTTTTATACCTGTGGGGAGAAAAAAAAAAAAAAAAAACAAAGGTTACTTGGTGAACACATTCTCTTTCCAGAAGTCAGGTGTTAGGTAGCTGTAGGTCTTAGAGATAACATCAAAGGTAGTCTTGGCAAAGTTGCCCCCAGCTCATGGGGAGCATCATCAGTGGCTTCTTGGGCATAGGAGCAGAGACAATACCAGTGCCTCTGGGGGCAGGGATGAGATGTACCAACACAGAACCACAGTTGCTTGTCACCTAGCACAGAATAGTGTGGGCTTGCCAATTTTGTTCTCTCAGCAGCCTCTCCATATAGTGAAAGCTTGTTGAAGATTATGGCCCTTGGGTGGCAGTGGCTACCTCATTGAACACTTAACCCCAAGATCAACATGATTGTTGTATTCCTGATATCTACAAAATTCTTGAACCTGGTCCACTAGCCAGCCCATCTGCTTCTGCTCTGGCATGATTTTTAGAACCTCATCCTTTAGGGATAAGCTCAGGAAAAAGTCAATAATCTCAGATTTCTTTTTTTTTTTTTTTTTTTTTTTTTTTTTTTTTTTTTTTTTTTTTTTTTTTTTTTTTTTTTTTTTTTTTTTTTTTTTTTTTTTTTTTTTTTTTTTTTTTTTTTTTTTTTTTTTTTAAAGATTTATTTATTTATTATGCATACAGTTTACAGAAGAGGTCACCAGACCTCATCATAGATGGTTGTGAGCCACCATGTGGTTTTGCTGGGAATTGAACTCAGGTCCTCTGGAAGAACAGTCAGCGCTCTTAACCTCTGAGCCATCTCTCCAGCCCCCAATCTCAGATTTCTTAATGGGCAGGGAGAACAGGTAGATCTCATCTAACTTGACCTTCATGTCTTTAACTGGGCGGCTCACCTTAGTGACAGGCACCCATTCCTTTTCTTCAGCATTATCTTCATGAGGTCTAGGGCCTTGATTATGGCCAAGGATTTGTCTATGACCACAGTCCCCATGACTGCTGCCAAATTCTCCCTGGAAACCTTCTCATCCTGGATCCCTGTACTAGTGTCATTGGATGTTTTGGAAAAAGAAGAAAAATTTCTATTTTTAAATTTTTTGGTTTGTTTTTTGTTTTGTTTTTTTTTTTAAACTTCATTTATTTATTTGCCTTGGTGTTTGCCTGGAACTGGAACTACAGACAGTTGTTAGCTGCCATGTGGGTGCTGGGAATCAAATCCGGGTCCTCTGGAAGAGCAGAGAGTGCTCTTAACCGCTGAGCCATCTCTCCAACCCTTTGGTTTGTTTTTTAAAAGAACTGTTTGCTTTGCTTTTTTTAAAAAAGAATTGTTTACTTTTTCTCAGTTCCTTGTAGATTCTATGTATATATCTGTTGTATATATATCTGGCAAAGATTTTCACTCATTCTTCAGGCTGTCTCATCACTCTGCAAATTATTCTGATTGTTGTTTGTTTGTTTGTTATGCTGCTTTCAATTTATACCATTCCATTTGTCCATTCCTGGAATCCAGAGCTATGTCTCCCTTGTTATTTGGTGATTTCACTTAGATTACCTTCATTGATATATACAATTTAGGAAGTTTCTACTGTTTCAGGTTTTCAAATTACTCTTAGTTTTGGCTGTCCTGTGTTTCTTCTCTTATGCTCCTCTTCCTTCCCCTCTCCATTAGATCCTTCTGTTACAGACTGTCCATCTGCCCACCCTGCCTCCACCTATCCATAACTACCTATTCTATTTCCTCTTTCAAGGTAGATCTGTCCCTTCCCCCCTTACTCTATACCTAACCTCTGTGGTTCTTTGAATTGAGCTACTGGTCTTTTTGTGTTCCCTTTGTATCTAGCTACCTTGTTTAAAATGTTTATCAGACCTCAGAGTTTTCTGATGGGGTCTTTAGGGTTTTTAATAGGCTCCTGTCATATGTGAATAGGGCTAACCTGGTGATGTATTACATGAATCTTATTTGGTCTTTGTAGCCTTAAGTTTCTGTGTCTTGCCCAGCAGGTCCTGCAGCTGTACAGTCTCAAATAAACATACAGAGGCCTATATTAATTATAAGCTGTTTGGTCTGTAGCTCTGACATATCTACCTCTTAAATTAACCCATGATTCTAATTATGTTTAGCCATGTGGCTTGATACCTTTTCTCACTGCAGCATTCTCATCTTGGTTTCTCTACATCTACTAGCAACTGCTCTCTGTTCTTCTACTTCCCAGAATTCTCCTAGTCTGGTTGCCCCACCTCTACTTCCTGTTTAGCTTCTGGTTAGTCAGCATTTTATTCAACCAATACAAATATTTACAGTGTACAAAAGCATTGTCCCACAGCAGGTTTTATAATAAAAACCTGTAGCCAGATATTAGGGAAAAGCTGTAAGATCAGAGAGACAGGAACAAGCCACAAAACTTTTCTCTTAGCCATTTCTCATGAATCCTCAGACTGAATCTGTAGAGAGCTGCCTGCTGCTACACCCTAAAGATGGTGCTGATTTCCGGCCTCCACCCTCCATGGGTGAGTGCTCTCTTTTGATAAACAACTCCTTATTTGGCTTGAGCCTGGAGCGTGGTTTGCTGTTGTGTATGTGGACCTATGAGCTGTGCCCACATGGCTTATTGGGATTGGATGCCCTGAGAGTATTTAGTCAGTGGGCAGGGTTTCCCTGGCAGAAGGAGAAGCAGAGAGAAGAACAAAGAGAGAACAATTGTAAAGGTCCTGAATAAACTGCTGAAAGAAGATCCTGGGTGTTGTGCTTTCCTTGCTGGCAAGGTTGAGCGTGACAAGTGGTGGCCCATACAGGGAACAACTCCTGCGAGCTTCAGGCATCAGAACTTTCTGCAGTCGGGGGATCGACCAGTAAGTCCCAGGTAAATTGGGCTCTGCAATCAAAGCAGGTAGCTCCGACCTGTAGATAAGGCGGAGAAGAGGGAGCTCACTGACGAGTGGGTGTAACCTCTTATAGCCGTGAACGCACGGCAACCTTGAGTTTAAAGTGAAAGTAACAGCAGTTGCAAACTTGAGCTCAAAGTCAAAGTGAAAGCATTAGCAAAGCTGGGGCTGTTTGGTACAGGCTCCAAAAAGATTTTTAAGCTAAGAAAGAAAGGTTATAAAAGAATGGGCACTTCATCTACTCACCCAATTTTTTTGTCTCTTAAGAAGCTGCTTCATTAAGGTTTTTCTGAGTCTGCTCTGCTTGCTAGCAGTGGGAGAGATTCGTGGGTTCCTACACCATATTGAAAAGCAGCCAAGAGGGGCAGAGTCAGCAATTAAAGTGGTACAACCTTTTAAAAGCTCTTTGCATTAGAAAATGATTAAGAATTCTCAATAAAACAGATTTAGACTCTCAAAACCTCTAAATGGGGAAGGAAATAAAGATAAAAAAAAAAAAGCCACGTAAAGATGGCAGATAAACAGAGAGTCTGAATTCTGGTTATTGCATTTTCTTGTAATTTTTTAACTTTTAAGGAGCTAACTGCAGAGAGACAACTGATTACTAAGGCTGCTAAGTTAAACAAATACATATACTTTAAAGATATCCTGACTTTGAAGTCTGTTTATAAGAATATGTTACTTGGGAAAAGAGTTTCTGTTTTTGTCTCCATGGAAGATCAAAACCTGTGGATTGGTTCTAGGCAATTTGCTAAGGCCACCTGAAGCTGATAACAGCCCGCCTTGGAGGTGTTGGGAGGAGAAATTGGAGGGGGCAGGCAGTGAAGGACAGAGTGAAGGGGGAGAGTTGTACCCCAACCTTGCTGATATAGAAACTCCTGAGTCTACAGACTCAGAGGAAGAGCTGTTGGGTGATATTAATTGGATTAGAGGATATCTGAGGATTGCAAATTATGAATTGAAACCCCTTTATGACATTCTGAAAGGAGAGTCGGCTTTAGACTCCACGTGAGTATGACAGTGGAAGCCAGAAAAGCACTGCAGGTAGTTGAATAGAGGTTGCAGGATGCCTGCCTAAATAGGATTGAGGAAGGAAAAGATTTTGCCCTATGCCTTTTACCCACATTCAGACAACCCACAGGGGTACTATGGCAATCAGGCCCACTGTTGTGGATACACCCAAAGGTATCGCCTAGTAAAAGTATAGAATATTACCCTACAGCAGTAGCTGATTTAGCTCAGAATGGTATCCAACAATCCATTCAGTATTTTGGGCATGCACCAGCCGTAATAATTGTGCCATACACAGCAGCACAGGTTAACACCCTGTGTGCTGTTGTTGATGATTGGGCAATTCTTCGCTGTACCTTTGCTGGAAAAATAGATAATCATTACCCACGACATCCTCTTATGACATTTTTTAAGGAACACCCCATAATTTTTCCCAAGGTCACCGTCGCAGAGCCGGTGGCAGGAGCTGTCAATGTATTTACTGATGGCTCTAAAACAGGAGTAGGTGCCTATATGGTGCAAGGCAAACAACCAGTTCAACATCAATTTAATCCTGGTACTCTTCAGGTAGTAGACCTTCAAATAGTATGTGAGGTGTTTAAAGAATGCCATTTTGCCTTTAACTTGATATCTGACTCAGCTTATGTGGTTAATGCTTTAAAGGTGATTGAAGTGGCAGGACCAATCAAATCATCCAGTATGGTCGCTGTCCTATTTAACCACTTGCAAGACTTGATTTTGCAATGAAAGGAGAGATTTTTTCCTCAACATATCCGTGCTCATATTGGCCTTCTTGGTCCACTCAGTGAAGGCAAGGCCAAGGTGGATATGTGCACTAGACAGGACTGGATATTCTTTACCTCTCCTGTAGTCAAAGCTCAAGAATTTTACCAGCTATATCATGTGAATGCTAAGACCTTACAACAAAAGTTTCAGATATCCAGAGCTGAGGCACGTCAAATAGTTTTGGATTGTGCTCAATGTGTAGTGTACCACCACCCACCTTCCCTAGGTGTTAATTCCAGAGGGATTCTGCCATTAAAAGTATGGCAAATGGATGTTACTCACATTTCTGAATTTGGCTCTTTAAAGTATGCATATGTTTCTGTAGATACGTGCTCTGGTATTTTGCATGCCACTGCCATGTAGGGAGAGAAAGGACGCAATGTCATTGCGCACTACCTAGAGGCCTGGGCAGCTTGGGGAAAGCCCCTGCAGGTAAAAACTGACAATGGCCCTGCTTATACTGGAACGCAGTTTACTGCATTCTGCAGACAAATAGATGTACAAGTAACTCATGGATTGCCTTACAATCCACAGGGACAAGGTATAGTGGACCGTGCTTATCGCACACTGAAGGAATGCTTACAAAAACAAAAAGGGGGAATAGGCCACAGCCACACCCCCAAAGAAAGACTATTTATAGCTCTGTTTACCCTTAATTTTTTAAATTTGGATGTTGATGGCCGCTCCGCAGCAGATAGACATCTGACTCTCACCCCTAGCCACAGAGGCATGGTGAAATGGAAGGATGTTTTCATGAGCCATTGGCATGGTCCTGATCCAGTGCTTACATGGGTGAGAGGTTCTCTTTGTGTCTTTCCTCAGGACAGGCAAGATCCAGTGTGGGTACCAGAACGGCTAACCAGGAAGGTCCGAAATGACAAGTATGATGCTGACTTTGAGGGCGAGGATTGGCCCTGGAATGGGTACCTGTCCCGGTACAAAGCCCTAATGCCATGAGCTTATTTAGGGCCAAGAGAGATTTTGGTATTACTGCAGCTGTTGTTATAGCCATTTCCCTAGTCGCAATTGGGGCCACCACAGCCGCCATTGCTATGAGTCACACTGTCCAGATGGCTCAAACACTTAATAATTTGTCTGCCAATGTAGCCCATGCCTTAAACATTCAAAGAGGCATTTCTGGCCAGCTTAAAGGAAGGCTGATGTTGGTCCACCAAAGGATTGACCTAGTGCAAGAGGAGGTTGATGTCCTCTGGCAGATAGCTCAGTTGGGATGCGAATGGAAGTATCAGGCCCTATGCATGACTTCTATTCAATATGAAAATTTTTCCTATGCTGCAAATTTGTCTAAAGTTTTGTCAAGTTATTTTATAGAAAATTGGTCACGTGAATTCGAAGCGACCATGGAGAAGTTGAGAGTTGCAATAGTTGCTGTGAATTCAACTCGAGTGGACCCTGGAGTTGCTGAAGGACTGACGAGATGGATGTCCACTGCCCTCAATCATCTGAAGGAATAGGCGGGAATGGTTGTTCTGGCTGGCTTGATGGTGCTGATAATTCTGATTTGCCTGTGGTGGAAACTGCAAAATGAGGTTCACACAACATAGGAGCATGGCCATGATTGTTCAAGCCTTCACCGCCATTGAGGGGGGACAGCCCCCACATGTTTGGCTTGCTGCCTTGAAAGAGTAATGTTTGGCACGGGTTGTGCGGCTAAGCACTGCACATGGTTTTGCCTACGTAAGGCTTCATGAAGAGCATACCTAATTGCATACAGGTTGGCACCCACTATCCTGTCCTCATGAAAACGGGTGCCGGACAGGTCTGTCCCTGTCTGAGTGGATGACATCTGGATTAGGGATAGCACAAGTCCTCTTGCACAATGGGGATTAGGCCTCTGCTCTTGCCCGCTGCTTTTGCTTGATTTTTAAATTTTTAATTATTAAATAAGGGGGAGCTGTAGAGAGCTGCCTGCTACTGCACCCTAAAGATGGTGCTGATTTCCGGCCTCCACCCTCCATGGGTGAGTGCTCTCTTTTGATAAACAACTCCTTATTTGGCTTGAGCCTGGAGTGTGGTTTGCTGTTGTGTATGTGGACCTATGAGCTGTGCCCACGTGGCTTATTGGGATTGGATGCCCTGAGAGTATTTAGTCAGTGGGCGGGGTTTCCCTGGGCAGAAGGAGAAGCAGAGAGAAGAACAAAGAGAGAACAATTGTAAAGGTCCTGAATAAACTGCTGAAAGAAGATCCTGGGTGTTGTGCTTTCCTTGCTGGCAAGGTTGCTCGCGACATGAATGCCTCTGAGTCTCTAGTCAAAAGTGAAGGGTCGGGGGCTGGAGAGATGGCTCAGTGGTTAAGTGCACCATCTGTTCTTCCAGAGGACCTAGGTTCAATTCCCAGCACCCACATGGCAGCTAACAACTGTCTGTAGTTCCAGTTCCAGGCAAACACCAAGGCAAATAAATAAAGTTTTTTTTAAAAAAGTAAGGGGTCGAGCTCTTTCTCCCCCTATTTTATAAACCTTTCTCTTTGTCCAGCAATATCACTTCCTGGTTTAAATTCCTAGCACTGAGATTAAAGGTGTGTGTCACCAATCCCTGACTTTTGTGGCTAAAATCTGTGGCTGACTCTTTCCTCTGATCTTCAGGAAAACTTTAATAGATACAAAATATATTGCCACACTGATGTTATTAGTCAGGGCGTTTTTGTTTGTTTTTTTAGAGAAACAACTGATAGAATGAATTTATCAATATAAAAATTGAGATTTATCAGAGTAGCTTAAAGGCTGTGGTTTAACTATTCCAACATTGGCTGTCTTGGACAGCAGGTCCAAGAATGCAATAGTTGTTCAATGCACAAGGCAGAGATGTCAGCATATGCTAGAATCATGTAGAAGTAGGCTCTAACAGCCGTGAAAAAAAATGGCTTTGCCAGTGAACAAATTCATTGCCTAAGAGCAAGCCAGTAAAGAATGCTGCTTTTTTTCCCTTTCTTTTCCTTTGTAGGTTGCCTGCAGAAGTTCTGGCCCAGATTTAAGGTAGGTCTTCCCACCTCAAATGATCTGATTTTAGGGTGCTATTCCCACTTAAATGGTCCAATCAAGAAAATCCCCTTGCCCTTTGCCTCCAGACTTCTCTGGGGCCAGCAGCCGCAGGACCTGGGGCCCGGGGCCACGGGCTCAGCCGACGACTCTGGGCTCCGTGTCTAACCAGCAGTTTGCAGGTGGCTGCACCAAGGCAGCGGAGAAGGCGCTCGATGAGGCACCGGGCGACAGACAAGCCACAGCTGCTTCACAGGGCCGGCATCTGTATGTAAGTGGTTCAACGAGCGCTTGGAGTCCGGCTTCCTGTTCTTGTCCGCCCGCGCCCGGGGTCGTCCTCGACCCCCGGTGGACGTCTTTGTGCACTAGAGTAAGCTGCACATTGAGGGTTTCTGGAGCCTCAAGGAAGGTGAGGCAGTAGAGTTCACCTTTTAAGAAATCTGCCAAGGGTCTGGGATCCATCCGTGTCACTGGCCCTGGTGGGATGTTCTTCTGTATTGGGAGTGAGCTGCGGCCAAAGGGGAAGAACACACAGAAACGAAGATCCAAAGGAGACAGGTGCTTGCTATAACTGTGGTGGTCTAGACCATCATGCCAAGGAGTGCAAGATGCCGCCTCAGCCTAAGAAGTGCCACGTCTGCCAAAGCATCAACCATATGATGGCATCATGTCCACTGAAGGTCCAACAGGCCCCCACTTCTCAGGGAAAGCCTGCCTACTTCCGGAAGGAGGAGGAAGAGATCCACAGCACTGCCCTGCTCTCAGAAGCTCAGAATTGAGGCACAGGAGTGAGGGCTATTCTTTTGCTATTGGGGAGTTTCATGAAGGAGGCATCCATGAGCAGAGTGGAGAAAGTGGGGACAGGGTGGATTGTGCATAGCTGGCACTGCCACATAGCTCAGGCCGGGGTTCCCAGTATCACCCTTGATGCAGGAAAAGGGAGAGACAATGGAAACTCCAACCATGCTTTACCTAAATGCAAGTGAAGGCTTTTGTGGGGAACCGCCCTTAGAACCTGCATGCTTTAGCTGAGGCTTTAACCCAAAATGACATGCTTTTGAAGGTGGCTGGGATAGGATTTTATTTATTTAATTTATTTACTTATTTGTTTGTTTGTTCGTTTGTAGAAGGCTGTGTGATTATTTCCCTTGCCAGACAGGGAATGAAACAAGTGTAAAACCACATTAATGAAGCTAACCCTACATACATTCTGTGGGAGGTACTCTCAGGAGCCAGGAATGTTGGGTTTTTTTCACATCTTGCTTACTCATAACTCAGTCCTGGGATGTGGTGCTGGGAACAGTGTCTAGCAGTAGGTTGTGATGACAGGCAAAGAAGCAGCCTAGGGGGACAGTGGCTGCTGTTCTCCCTCACTCCCAGCTCTTTCTGGGTCAATGTGATTTTAATTTATTAGCTCCCTTGGGTAACTGCACCTTGGGTCCCACTTTCTCCAGGATGCCAACTGCACTATCTATGCGAATGATGTATCTTGTGCGTTTTAATTTTTTTCTTAATATAAATAATAGGATTGTATTTTTGTATATTTTAATCTAACACCCTCATTCCTGCACCGTGTTCTCAGGTGCATGAGCAATCTCAGGGATAAGTGGGAAAGCAGCTCCAGGTCTGCACAGCAGGAATACTTTTTGTTTTGATCACCATGGAGACCAACCATTTGGAATGCACAGCCTACTAAACTACCTCATTTTTCCTAATTACAGATGGCTTTTCTGCCACATAGTCCTTAAAACCTCCGTCCACCTTAAAATGTTTTTTTTTTTTTTTAACTTTATTTATTTATTTATTTATTTGCCTTAGTGTTCGTCTGGAACTGGGAACTGGAACTACAGACAGTTGTGAGCTGCCATGTGGGTGCTGGGAATTGAACCCCAGTCCTCTGGAAGAACAATCAGTGCTCTTAACCGCTGAGCCATCTCTCCAGCCCCCCCACCTTAAAATGTTAAGCAAGATGCTAGGTTTTAATCAAGCTATCCATGACTTGATCTTGTCATGACTTTAGCCAAAAGATAGGAAATTGGTATAAACATGAAAAGGTGGTACAGAGATGTCCAAAGGCTGGGCCAGGTGAAAGGCACAAGAGTTAGTTTTCCATCTCAAATCAATCCTTTATCAGATTAGTCTAAACCTGCCATACACAGTAGGATATGTGTGTGTTTTTTTAATGCAAATTTATGAGGATGAGGTTTTTTTGTTTGATTGTTTTAGGTTCTGGGATTGAACCTTGGGTCTCATTTGTGCTAAGAGGATGTCCTGCTACTGAGTTCTTCTGGTAAGGATACAGTGTAAGACCAACACCCTTCCTTATTTCTGGATGGAGACCTGAAACAAGGACTCAAATCCTTAGCCTTTCACAATCTTGGCTTCCAGAGAGACTCCAGGAGTGTGGGCCCTGCTGCAGAGTAATGGTTGATAGCTCAAGATAAAAAGGGAGTTTTGTTTACATGCTGTGGGATCACTGCAAACCTACTTCACTGTGTTGCAAAAGGGACAAATGCAATAGAACACATTGGGTGGTGTGTGTCTGATCCTGGGTTCTTGTCTTCCCCAAGTGCTGCCCCCTCCATTCATTGTACTCATCTGGCCTTTGAAGGACTTTACTGTCTGAGTTGGTGACTGTTAGGTAGCCGAGTTGTGTAAATATAATGTGTTAGTCTTCATTTTTTTTTGGGTTTTATTGTTTACAAAACTTTTTTGTATTGAGAGAAAAATAGCCAAAGCATCTTTGACAGAATGTTCTGCACCAGATGATAGTGTGAAACTTCTTTTTTTTTTTTTTTAACTTTATTTATTTATTTATTTGCCTTGGTGTTTGCCTGGAACTGGAACTACAGACAGTTGTTAGCTGCCATGTGGGTGCTGGGAATTGAACCCGGGTCCTCTGGAAGAGCAGAGGGTGCTCTTAACCCCTGAGCCATCTCTCCAGCCCCGATAGTGTGAAACTTCTAAGTGCGGGGTCCTCTTCTCAAAGTGAACCTCTGGAACCACGGACTCCCCTTCTGTTTTCTTCCCCTGTCTCCCTTTCGGAACCACGTTCTCTGACCTTAAAACAGCTCCTATTACCATCCTCTTCTTCTTCATAAGAACTTACATTTACTCCTTGGAGTGTCTCTTTAAGTCTTGGATGACACATGTCAAATTCTGAAGAATCCTTGAACCTCTTGTCCCTGAACTCATCTAAGAGTTTTGGTTGGTTGTTTTGAGACACTCTCTAGCCCAGGTTAGCCTCAGATTCTTGGCTATCCTACCTTAGGCTTCTTAATGTAGGGATCACAGGTGAGCCACCCCTGGCAAGATCATTTCTTTGAATGAATCAAACTGACTTAATCTATAATAACCCTTGGGTGGAGAAGCAGTTGTGGGGCCTGGCATCTGAAGACCAGAAAAGGGAATGTATAAGTCAAGTCACCCAGGAACTTAATACCAGTGCAAGAAACTTATGTCAAAGTGGCCGCAAGATTGTTACAAGGAGACAGATGAATGTAACTCCTTGTTTACTGCTAGAAACCAAAATTTTGTGAGAAATCTTGAATTTATGGGGAGGGAGGGTGAGGAAAGTGTGTACTTATCTGTCTTTTCCCTGATCCCTTCTTTGTCTTTAACTGCAGGAGACTGAGCCCCCTTGAACTTTTGTGGTCCCATTACTGGGGTGTTTATTTCATGGTTGATTTTTTTTTTGGATACTGTACCTGGGTACTTATATCCCTATCATATAATCATTTTATAACACATGCCAACTTCCCCTTCCTTTCCCTTCTTCCCTGGGAAAATAAAGACTTATTGGTACAAAAAAAAAAAAAAAAAAACCAAAAAACCCTCATAGGTATGTTTAGCATCTTGGGTTCTGGTTAGTTCCAGATGTAGCCACATGTGGTGATATGTATTTAATAAAATTAATCAGGAATGTCAGAGTCAACCAAGAGCCAAGCCAGGTCAGGGAGTTGTGACTTTTGAAATTATAGTTAGCTGCCATGTGGATGCTGGGAATCAAACTCAGGTCCTCCGGAAGAACAGTCAGTGCTCTCCAGCCCTGGGAGTGGTGACTTTTAATCCTAGATTTAAGAATGTAGAAAGAGGGGGCTGGAGAGATGGCTCAGAGGTTAAGAGCACTGACTGTTCTTCCAGAGGTCCTGAGTTCAATTCCCAGCAGAACCACATGGTGGCTCACAACCATCTATGATGAGGTCTGATGCCCTCTTCTGTAAAAAAACTGTATGCATAATAAATAAATAAATCTTTAAAAAAAAAAAAAAAAAAAGAATGTAGAAAGAGAAAGTTAAGAGATCTGAGCAGAGCTAGAGAAGAAGGTTTTTCAGCTTTCCCAGATACCTGCCTCTTTTTGGCGGAGGACAGAGCTACTTGCAGTTGGAGGAGACAGGCCTGAGTAATTCTCTGGGTGAGAAGTGGCTGTGGTTTGTATCTCTATCTCTCTGATATTCCAGCTTTTCCCCAATATCTGGCTCCAGGGTTTCATTGTATACTAACTAGCATTCATGCAATAGTCAAGTTGAAATCCAAGTTTAGAGATCACACTTGTCTTCTTTTCTGTTTTTATACCCTTTTTCCCCTCTTAATTTATTGCTCTAGCTAAAACTCTGAGCATTACATTGAATAACAGCAGAGACAATGGGCACATTTGTCTCATTCTTTACCATTGAAAAAATGCTTCCAGTTTTATGATATTTAATATAATGTTAATATATGTTAGTCATATACAACCTTCATTATGTTGAGATATGTTCCTTCTATTTTAAGTCTTTTTAGAACTTTCATCATGAAGGAATGATGAATTTTGTCAATGACCCTATCCTGAAATGATTGTGTAATTCCTGTCTCCAACTGTTATATTCCTTAATTTGCATATTGTTAAAACATTTTTTGTAACCATGGGATTAAAACAACTTGACTATAGTACATGATCTTATTTAAATGTGTTGTTGGACTCTGTCAACAAGTGTTTTATTAAGAAAATTCTATGTTCACCAGGAAAATCAGTCCATATTTTTTTTTTGCTGTGTGTCATCATCTGAGGCCTGGCTTATAGTTCAGAGGTTTAGTTCATTATGGTCATGGTGGCAAGACTGTGAGCCACTGAGCTTGGCTTGAGGGTCTGTGCCCTGTAAGCCCACCACCAGTGACACACCTACTCCATCAAGGCCAAATCTCCTAATAGTGCCCCTCCCTATGGGCCTGTGGGACATTTTTATTCAAACTACCACAGCCCCCAAAGGCTCGTATATTTGAATACTTAATCACCAAGGAGGGCCTTTATGAAAGGGTTAGACAGATAAGGAGGTGTGGCATTGTTGGAGAAGGTGTGGCCTTGTTGGAAGAAGTTTGTACTTGGGGATGGACTTCGAGGTCTCCAAAGCCTATGCTAGATCTAAGTTTTCTCTCTGCTTGTTGATCAAGATGTAGCTCTCAGATACTTCTCTAGCACCACAGACAGAGTCTTCATCAAATGCTGCTAGGAAAACAAGATGCTCACTACAGATCAACCACCACCTTAAACAATAACTCAAGGGCTGGGAATGATGGTTTAGTAGGTAAGGTATTTGCTGCCAAGCTCACTGAGCTGAGTTGACTTGGAACCAGCATGGTGGAAGGAGAGAACCTATTACTAGAAAGTTCTCTCCCCTCCATATCTGAGCCCTAGATGTGCACCTCTACACAAATAAAACCGTGAAAACAAAAACCTCAAAATGAGGCAAAGATGTGAATGTAATACCCCAAACTTTAAACAATTACAAAAAGATTATAGGCAATGTTTAATTATGCTATAAATAATGATTTTTTTTCTGAATAGGACTCTAAATGCACCAGAAGCAAAAGTTTAAAAATGGCAAGTGGAATTACAGAAAACTATTTTTTTTGGCATATCAAGGGAGACAACAATAGAGAGATAACTTATAGGATAAATAATATTTATATAACAGAGAACTAATATCCAAAATCTATAAAGAGTTAAAAAGAAAAAGAAAGTAAGAAAATCAATCAACAAATTAGTAATTTCTTTGAAGGTTGGGAAAATGAACTAAATAGACGCATCTCAAGAGAAGAAATAAATCTGTACAAATGAAACAAAGTTTCCTCTTAAACATTTATGTCTTCATTATTCTCGTTTATGAATGGCAGTCAACACCTTTCTTTTAGGTCTCAGGAGCGGGGCTCCTCAAGGAAGGATTAGGTTTTGTTTTTGAACTTGTTATTTTATGATCATCTTATGACATATGTATTTTCACTTACATATATATGTACACCATGTGCGTGTCTGGTGGCCATGAAAGCCAGATGAGGAACTTTGGAACTGGAGTCACTGCGGGTTGTGAGTTACTCTGTAGGTGATGGAGACCGGTCCTCTATAAAAGCAACTAGTGCTCTTGACAGCTTAGTTCCGTAGGTGTAGATGTTGTTGGTTCTTTTCTTGCAAAGCTCCTCATAATGCCCGGGAACTCGAAGACTAGCACGAGAGAAAGTGATGGATGAAGGTGGGACTATTGATGCGAGGGCGGGAGTCGGGCGGGGGAACGACGGGCTCGGAGAAGCAGAGCCGGACAAACTAGCGGAGGGAGGGGACTCTGGGGCGCGAAGCTGGATCGCCCACGGGGGCGGGGCCTGGGGAGCTTCTAGGTGCCCGCCCACTGAGCGATACTGAGCATGCGCGGTGGGACAGCTCCCGCCGACGCGTCTCCAGGACACGGCTGCGGTGAGGCGGGCGCGGCCTCGTCGCCTTTGATCGGATTCTCGCGGGCGCAGCCGACCTCAGCGGGAGGTAACGGCCTTGGAATCGTCCCCAGGCCGTAGGTCCCCGCGAGTCCCACCTCTCTGTCCGGACCTCTGTTTTCCACGCGGCCGCCTGGACGCCCGCCCTTTCGCTCCAATCTTCCCTGACCTCTGAGGCGCCGCCCGTCCTGCAGGGTCCCCCACACCTCCACGGGGGACCTTCGGGGGACCCTTCGGCCCCTCTGTCACGAGGGAACTTCTGGGTTGACCCTAGCCGAAGACAGGGCTGCGAAGAATGGACGCGGTTTCCTAGCATCTTTCGTGGCAGAAGCCCCAGAACGTGAATGATTTTCTTGAAATTGCACTCTCGGATTTGCTTCATATAAAGGTAGCCTGTCTCCATTGGCTCGACAGATTGCTCCTGTTATGTATTTGGCATGATTGAGCAGATTTTTTTTTTCCAATTCTGTTGTGTTTTGCTTGCTGTATATCCAGTAGCATCACTGTTTTGAGAGGCTTTGCAATATGTGTCAGAAATGATGCTTGCTGCGTCCCAGGAGGTGACTTCTAGAATTCTAAATAATGTAGGGCTCTAGCCTGAAACCTTGAAGTGTTTTGCTGTCTTTTTTGTCTTTTATGTCTTACGAAAATATTGCCTACATATAATATGCAAAAATATTGTGTACGTTTTTCTAAACAAATCTTTGACATAAATACTTAGGTATTTAGCTTACATATCTGAGAAATAAGGACTCATTAAACAAAACCATAATATAATTATTCCACAAAATCAAAACTAACAATTTATTGTCTCTAGTATAGTCTATTAGAATAGTTATCAATAGTTGCCTTTTAATGATTTTATGTAAGAGTTGCAAAATAGGGGCTGGAGAGATGGCTCAGCGGTTAAGAGCACTGACTGCTCTTCCAGAGGACCAGGGTTCAATTTCCAGCACCCATATGGCAGCTCACAACTGTCTGTAGTTCCAGTTCCAGGCAAACACCAAGGCAAATAATAAATAAATAAAAATAAAAAGTTTTTTTTTTAAAAAAGAGTTGCAAAATAATATAATTAAATATGTACTTTTAATTCAGATTATCTAGTTATTTATATTTTGCTATGCTTTATCTTTCTGTTTATACATGTGCATACACATAGTATTTGGGAGCTATTAGCTATTTAGAAATAACTTTCTCAACATTTTGAGGATGTTGTATATATTGTACATTCTTTTTTAAATATCTATTTTATTTTATGTGAATTGATGTTCTGCCTGCATGCGTAACTGTGTAAGGGTGTCAGATCTTGGAATTACAGACAGTTTTCTGCTGCCACGTGGATGCTGGGAATTAAACCCAGGTCCTCCAGAAGAATAGTCAGTGCTCTCAATCGCTGAGCCATCCCTCCAGCCCTATATTGTACATTCTTACTCACTCTTTATATTCAGTGCAATGCATATCTCTAGTCTTTATATAAGCAAGAGTCATCAAATCTAGGAAGCAGCATTAGCATTGAATAATGCTGTTTATAGCAATTTTTGTTTTCTGATGCAGGATAAAATTTGGCTGTCTTGTGTACATAATTCATCTTTAATTTGGAACACCTAACCTTTTTTCATGACACTGGTTAGCTAGTTTTATGTCAGTTTAACACAAGGAAGAATCATTTGGGAAGAGAACCTTAATTTGAAAAAATGCTCCCCCCCCATTGAAAGGTAGTCAAGCCTGTGGGCATTTTTTTGATTGATGTGAGCGGGCTCAACTGTGGGAAGTAGTACCACCCTTGGGCTAGTAGTCCTGGGTGTATAAGAAAGCTGGCTGAGAAAGGCATGGGTAACAAATCAGTAAATAGCGCTCTTGGTGCTGAGTGGCCAGTCCATCAGCTGCTGCCTCCAGATCCCTGTCTTGAGTTTCTCTTCTGATTTTTCTGGATGATGGACTATTAGCTATGAGATGAAATAAACCCTTTCTTCCCCAAGTTGCTTTTAGTCATAGTGTCTTACTGCAGCAATAGAAACAGTAACTAAGAAATTGTTACCAGGTCATGGGGTTCTGCTGTGGCAGACCTGACCATATGTTTTTGGGAAGGATTGTGGTGGCATTTGTATTTTGGGCTGGAAAAGCTATTGAGTGCCCAGAGCTCAGTGAACTATTTTGTTGGAAGGATATTATGTTGGTAGAAATGCAGATGATGGAAGCCAGGCTTGAGAAGTACAGAGGGAAGCAAAACTCTATGGAGTCATTCAGGTGGTATTTTGAATTAAGGTGAAACTTTTACTTTTCTGGGACCATTGATACTGGTCATCTGGAGCTGAAGAATCAGCTGGGATTAAGAAGAGACCAGCAATATTGAGGCCAAATCTTGGAAATGTTTTCTTAGGATCAGCACACTGAAGATTAAGGATGTACCTTGTTCTGGCCACCATATTTGGTAGTGTGTAAGAGATTTTTAGTTGGCACTGAGTTGAAGGCATGAAGAGGTCATGGAGAGAAACTGAGCTTATTATTTAAGATATTTACCCCCCCCCTCTATCATATTGCAGGAAGATTAAAAATTCAAGGTAATCAGGTGTATAAGGATTTGAGGCTCACATGGACAAGAGACCCTCGGGAGGGATGTAGCTCACTTGGTTGAGTGCTTGCCTAGCACACACAGTGTCCTGGTCTCCATACCACAAAAAAACAGGTGTGGTTGTACAGGCAGGCCTAAAAATCCCAGACATTTGGAAGCAGAGATAGAATCGTAAGTTCAAAATCATCTTTAACTACATAGGGAGTGTGAGGCTATTCTGGCCTCTGTGAGACCATTTCTTAAAAAAAGAAAAGAATCCAAAAGAAGGTTGCTGAGATGCTCAGTGGGTAAAGCACTTTGTGTGCATATATGAGGACCTGTGCTTGAACTCCCAGTACCCACTTAGAAAGCTGGGAGTGGGATGGAGAGATGGCTCAGAGGTTAAGAGCACTGACTGCTCTTCCAGAGGTCCTGAGTTCAATTCCCAGCAACAACATGGTGGCACACAACCATCTGTCTTGAGATCTGGTGCCCTCTTATGGCACACAGGCATGTTGTATACATAATAAATAAAATCTTCAAAAAAAAAAAAAAAAAGTTTCCTTGCCTGTTCTCCCTCTGCTGGGACTTCGGGAGCTCAGTGGCTAGTCACCTAGCCAAAATGGCCAGCAGCACACTTCCAGTTCACTGAGAGATCCCATCTTGAAGTATAAGACAAAAAGCAATAGAGAAAGACATACAGTGCCACTCTCTGGCTTTTGCATGGGCACACAAATGGTATGTGCAACTTGCATATCAAGCATCACAGCAGAACAAACATTAAAACCAAAATAAGTAAATAAACATAAAAAGAAAATGTATCACAACTGTGTAATGTTTGTCTTCTGGATTTTCCAGTTGTTTAGTTTTTTTCAAATATAATATAATGATGAAGCCTATAATTTTTTAGTGTATTTAGTTGTCTGGACTATTCATCATTTAGCTGCTCATCTTTCATGACCTGGATTCCATTAAAGTTACAGATTAGTTCTTTTGTAAATGTCCCTCATTTGGGGTTTATCCAGTGCTTCTTTATGATTATGTTATTCATTGTTGTCAGTTTATGCATCTTCAAGACAGATGTTACCACTGAGACACCCATGAGATCTCATTTTACCTATTAGGGAACATCAGTAAGGATGGCTTATAGATTTTAATCCATTAGTATAATTTATTTTTAAATGTGCATATGTTCTTAATTTGGCCAATGAGATTTCCTTTCAGGGTGATTTCTGTGCTCTCTGCTTGGGGTTCCAGTATACTCTCAGCTGGATTGTCCAGCTGAGTGATGATCCTGTTTTTCCAGTAACAGGCTATTCTGCCAAGATTATGCTTTTCCTCCATACTGATAAGGTTCTGATTGTGCACTTATGCTAGGGCTCAACGTGAGCATCCTCACATAATAGACTGACAGTTCTTGGTCTCTGCCACAAGTATCCCCACAGCTAGTGTGGAGACTTGCCGGGCACCTCTTGTTTAATGCTGTCCCTGGGCTATTTATTCATTTGTGGTCTGGACATTGAACTGAGAGCCCCTGACATGCTAAACAAGTACTCTAGCTCTGAACTGTGTCCCAGCTCTCCTTTTACTTTTCATTTTGAAACAGGGTCTCACTCCATTGCTTAAGCTGGCCTTGAATTCACTCTGGCACAGTGAAGCCTTGAACTTACAGTCTTACTGCCTCAGCCTCTGGAGTATACCTTCATGTATATGCCAACATGCTGGCTAGCTTTCCATTTTAGATGAGCTAGACAGTTTGTTTACTTGGTGATAGTTTCATAAATAATTACTCTGGAGATTATTTTCTCCCCTTTTGTGATTTAGCCTTGAAAATCCGTAACATCACTTTCTTTGTACTTTCTCGGTTATAGTAGCTCCACAATCTACCTTAATGTCATGGAAACAGCAGAGCAGTAGCAAAGTCAGAATAAGAGCACAGGACTGGGGGCTGGAGAGATGGCTCAGCGGTTAAGAGCACCGTCTGCTCTTCCAGAGGACCCGGGTTTGATTTCCAGCACCCACGTGGCAGCTAACAACTGTCTGTAGTTCCAGTTCCAGGCAAACACCAAGGCAAATAAATAAATAAATAATAAATAAATAAATTTTTTTTTTTTTTTTTTTGAAAAAAAGAGCACAGGACTGGAAATTTGACCTTTACTAAAGTATAGTCAGTAGATACTAAAATACACACTGAGAAATGCAAGTCATACAGGAACGTGATCATCAGTATCCATCCTACTTTATGTCATTGTTTGAGAAATAATGTGTTAAGAAAGCAAATGTGGGGGCTGGAGAGATGGCTCAGGGGTTAAGAGCACCGTCTGCTCTTCCAGAGGACCCGGGTTCGATTCCCAGCACCCACATGGCAACTAACAACTGTCTGTAGTTCCAGTTCCAAGGCAAACACCAAGGCAAATAAATAAATAAATAAAGTTAAAAAAATATTAGCAAAAAAAAAAAAAAAAGAAAGCAAATGCGTTTTGCCTCTGTTCAAGATGTGGATGCAGTACAGAATGCTATTTTTTTTTTACCTTAAAAAGAGAATTATTATGAGCTATTGAGAGATAATCAAAAGTTCTTGAAATTCTAAATTAAAATGTTCAGCGTTATCATTTGAATTTCCAATGTTTCCTACAGACTCATTTTCTTGACTACTTTGTCTCTGGCTTGTGATGCTGTTTTGGGAGTTCTGGAAACTTTAGTTTGGTTTAGTTAGGGGACATAGGTCACTGTGGGTGTACCTTTGAGGGTTGTATCTGTTCCTCTGTCCCTCTGGGTTTTTTTTCCCCTCTCT
The DNA here is from genome assembly GCA_004025045.1 of Sigmodon hispidus. Lineage (NCBI taxonomy): Eukaryota > Metazoa > Chordata > Mammalia > Rodentia > Cricetidae > Sigmodon > Sigmodon hispidus. The sequence goes on along the minus strand of PVIH01000992.1, from coordinate 13,936 downwards.
TCCCTGAGCTGGTATTGTGCTCAAGTGAATGAGGTCAATCAGCTGTGAGCTGGACCTTCTGAAACTGAGCCAAAGTAAATCTTTCTGCCCTTCCTTAGGTTGTTTCCATCAGTATTTTGTCACAGTGTATAGAAAAGTAACTACATTCTCTGCAAATATTATGGGCTATTTATTATTGCTGTTATTATTCACAGGATCCTGTGACTGACTGGCTTTGCTTAATTGGTCACTGGTGTCTCAACAAGCATGGAGATAAGATTAGAAGTTTTGACATCAACAAGTATCAAGCAGAAAAAACCCTGGCCCAGGGTTTCCTGGTTGGGTCAAGTAAGTTTTTCTTTATTCATATACTAATGGTTTTACATATATTAAATGGGTGTTTTTCCTGTAAGATGTAGGAATATTCTTTGGCCTTACTCCTTGCCCCTGAAAAAACAAACAAACAAACAAAAAACAACAAAATAACATATCATATTTAGAAGATCACCTGTCCCCTAGAAAGGTGTGTGTGTGTGTATGTGTGTGTGTGTTATAATGTACAAGTTAGCATTTACAGAAAATTGAGTCATCTGTCTAGGTAGAAGCTTTTGCTTTCAATTTTTTCCTTCATGTCATATTTAAAGGGAGTGTTGAATTTCCTGCACTTGCCCTTCCAAAACAGTAGACTGTTTCCTAATATTGTTTCTATAAAGTATCCCCAGAGCTGGAACAGAAGAGGGAGGCCATAAGGCATTAATATTCCAGGAATGTTATTCATAATATGTGATATAGCATTCATACCTTAGAGTAGGCAAACCTTACAAAATCCCCTTAATTTAATTTATAATGATTGTTGACTAAAGACTTGAATTTTCAATGAGAAATTCTACCATTAACTTCCCTGTAACAGGAATTCTGTACTGTTTTGTTTGTTTGTTTTCTTCAATTTTTCTTCTGTGTGTGAGTGTTTTCCTTTCATGTATGTAAGTATATTGTATGCATGGTTGGTTCCCACAGAGGCCAGAAGAGGGTGTCAGATCCCCTGGAACTGGAATTTCCTCGAGTTGTGAGCTGTCACATGTGTGTTGGAGATCAAAGGTCTCCTGGAAGAGTAGCAAGCAGTCATAACCACTGAGCTGTCTTCCAGCTCAGGAGTGTTCAACTTTTACACTCATCAGAATCATCTGGACAAGTAGAATTTAGTCAGCTGTAAAGAAAAAATTTGAAGGCTAGTGTGTGGAACTAACGATCATCCTGTTAAACCAAAGAAGCCTTACACAGAAGGACAAATGCTGCATGCTTTTTCTCAAAACTAAAAGAAATCTGCCTTTAAAAATAAGTATGTATAGGATGTGAAAGTACAAAGAGAGATGTGGGAGGGGACAGGACAGAATGGGGTAACCAGAAGAGGGAGAAAGATAGATATTGTGTGTTCTTTCTCACGTTTCATTAGGCTTTATATGTATATGTATACATGAGAAAAGCAGAAAGGGGAGTTCTTGGAGGTAGGAAAGGGACAAGGGAAGCTAATGGACCAATATGATAAGTATGCTTGAAAATATTGTAGTGAAATTCATATACTGTGCACTGACGAAAATAATAATAAAAACAGATTGCTGAGTCCCATAGCACTTCCAGCTCAGTGAGTGTTGGCTGGGTAATTTACATTTTTTGTTTGATTTCTTTTTTTACTGTTTAGAATGTTTCAAAACATTGCTTATGTATTTTATGTATATAAGTGATTTGTTTGCATGTATGCCTGCATACCAAAAGAAGGTATCAGATTCCATGAAAATTCTGTGAACCTACAGTTATAGACTGTTGTGAGCCATCATGTCCTTCACATGTTTTTTTCTCTTAGGAGAATGAAGCTGTTTTTCTTTTGGATGAAAAATTCATAAATGAGATTAATTTGCTGTCAGGAAGAACAAAGAAGAAGATTCCTTGTCTGCAGCCTTTGTTGAAGGATGCTTTTTTTCTGACAACATCCAGTAATGGTTAAGTACTGCTGATATGTTCTTATCATACATGGCTAGCTTACTATGATTTTTCAAGAAAAAAAAAAAAGTCGGTGATAGTGTGTTAAACATGGTATTTTGCTTTTGATCAGATGTGTGGTTGTCTGGGGTACTCACTACAGGAGACCTTTTCCTGTGGAACAAAGATCAAGATTGTTTGAAAATGATACAAGTGACTGAAAAGCCTAAAGAAGTTATTAAAGCTACAGTAGGTAAGCATTTTTAAATTTTTGTTTGACTGGAAAAAGACTGAAATTTTGATAATGAATGTATCTCTGTAGGCATATGCATATTCTAAAGTTTAGTTGGTGCTTTTTTGCAATTCATTAAACTTGAAGGAGAAAACCTGGCATGCCTGTCACTGCTGTGATAACAGGTTCCTAATGTTACACAACAGTGCAGATTTTGTGGTAAGGGTCTGTGATCCAGACAGTTGAGGAGACGGAGGCAGGAGGACCAGAAGCCTAAGCATTGCTTGGACTGCAGCTTGAGCTGAAGGTGGCTGGAGTGGCTTGTTGAGACCCTGTCTCAACATCTAAAGTAAAAAGGATGCTAGGAGGGGGCTCAGTCTTAGAGCACTGGCCAAACCTGCACATCCCCAGAACATTGTTAAGGCCAGGATGGTGGCCCACACCTTTAATCCCAGCATGCAGGAGGCAGAGCCAGGCAGGTCTCTGTGAGTTTGACAGCCAAGCCTGGTCTACATAGTGAATTCCAGCACAACCAGAGCTACAAAGAGAAATCCTGTCTCCACAACCAAACAAACAAAGTAGTAAATATTATTGTTGTTTGTACTTTTATTATTAACATCTTAACTTTAATATCATGAATGGTAACACAGCTTAAGTCTCTTACTGCAAGAGTAGCTAAGCTGGCCAGGCCAGCATCTAGGGTGCTAAAGTAAGAGGATAGCCCTGGGTTTGAAGCCAGCCTGGGCTACAGAAGAGACCTTATTTCATTATAAAAGTCAAAAAGGAAAAGAAAATTATGTACTTTGATTTAAAAGTTCAGATTTGGAATTTTAATTTTTCTGTTTTGTTTTGTGTTGATTAGCAAGCTCTTCAAGACTATACTTATATGTAGCTGAAAATGGGAAAAGAGTTCTGCTTATTACATCTTCTGGCTGCATACTTCTGTGGGAATGTTTGGAATTGAAGAGTATCTTATCTTCTAAAAGCCTCTCACTGGTGGGTCAGTGGTCCCAAATCATACCTGAAGAAGCAGTTTTATTGCCTTCCACTAAAGATAAAGAAGCAGTAGTGGATGCTGTTTTTGTCAAAAATGAGGTAAAATTGAAATGAGACGCTATGGAGAACTGCCCCTATCTGAGACACTATTTTGTCAGGGGTAAAATTATATACCTGTTTGTCACTAGTCAGAACAGTTGTGAAACTACTGTTTAGAAAAGATGATTTTAGAAATGCTTTCAAATTAAAACGTCCTTGCCCTTAGTATACTATGACTTGGAGTGAGCATGCTGGTGAATATGGTAGTACATATCTACAATCCAAGTGCTTGAGAGGCAGATGTACAAGGACTAATCAAAGTTCAAGGCCAGCCTGGGTGACATACTGAGCTCCAGGCTCTCTTGGTTACATAGCAGGGCCTTGTCTTAAACAACCTAGTTAAAATACAATGTGTGCATGTTCTATAAGTTAATAAGCTTGAACTGGGGCCTGGAGAGATGACTCAGAGGTTAAGAGCACTAGCTGCTCTTCCAGAGGTACTGAGTTCAATTCCCAGCAACCACATGGTGGCTCACAACCATCTATGATGACATCTGGTACCTTCTTCTGGCATGCAGGGATACATACTGACATAATACTGTATGCAAAATAAAAAATAAGCTTGAACTGCTGGTCCATAAATCATAAATTTTCAGGATATAATAGATCCATTGTTTAAATAAAAATTTTAAACAGCTTTATGTAATTCTTTCTGTATATGAACTTTCATTCATTACCTATTCTAATTTTGTTAGAGATTATATTTTCAAGTTAGGTTTGGTGGTACATGTTAATCTCAGCACTATGGAAATTGAGTCAAAATAATCTGTTTAGACCAGCCTGGCATCTCTTAAAAAAAAAAAAAAAAAAGTAATCACTGGGATCAGGCCCTTAAGTCTCAGCACTTGGGAGTCAGAGTTCAAGGCTAGCCATTCTACAAAGCAAGTTTCAGGCAGCCAGAGCTACACAGAGAAACCCTGTTTTGACATCTCCCCCACCCCCCTCCACCCTCACCCTCACCCAATGGCATTTTGAAATTTTATTGGTCCCTCCTAGTAAGATGATACTGTAATATAAATAAGATAAAATCACAAAAGACGAGAATAATTTTACAGACACCTTCCCAGCAATAGTAAATAGCACTATATTTTTTTTCAAGTCCTCCAAAGCTTTATTGTAATAAGCAATATTTTTTTAAAACTAATATTTGAACATGCTTATGAGGCGGCATATAATACTGCTGTACATTTGTCAAATTAGAGTAATAAGCATTTTTATGTTCGCAAGCATTAAATATATTTTGGGAATTTTATTCTCTATGAGTCACATTGATAATACTTTTATTATCTTATATATTTTTCAAAGATTTATTTATTTTATGTCATAGAATGTTCTATGTGCATGTATGACTTTAAGCCAGAAGAGGGCATCACATCCTACTACAGAGGGGTTTGAACCACCATGTGGATGCTGAGAATTGAACTCAGGACTTCTGGAAAAGCAGCCAGTGCTCTTAACCACTGATCCATCTCTCTAGCCCCTTTTATCTTATATTATCAATTATAATGTTGATAATATGGTCAGCAGTTACCCTAAGAAGCTGTAGGAACACCAGTACAAATTACCCTGCTTTAGTGTCCCTTACTGGACTTGAGTGTAAACAAGACACTCAAGGCCCTGGGTTTTCTCCCCAACCCCAAAAGACCTCTTTCATGTCCTTAGGCTGATTTTCTATTTGGGCCTTATATGTGGCAAAGAAAAAAAAAATAACTTAGCCTTTAGCTTACTATTAAGAATGATAATAGAAACAAGATTCCAAATTTTTTTTATTTACATGAGACATATTTTCATATATCAATGTCTTTTCAGATTAATTTTATACTAAACTATTAACATTTATCTGCAGCTATTTGGTGACTGCTGCCTGTGTTCTTTTACTTTTTATTCTGGAGAATGCTTGAAGCTAACATTTCTGGCCATTCAGTGGTATGAGAATGTATTTACATCTGTAAGGTGAGGTAAATATTTCCCTTTCTCTTATTTTCTATTTTTAAACAGCATTGTCATTTTGTCATTAACCAGTATGTATTTAAAGATTCTTAAGTTTGAATTTCAGTTTTTAAAGCTTTGTAAATCTTTCCTTCCATTTTTTTTAATTAAATTTTTAATCCAGAAAATTTCTCTTCTTTAAAATTTCTTTTTCTAGAAGGGAGACCATGTAAGAGATAGCATAGTTCGTGGTATATTTGTCTTGATACTATAAAAAATAGTTACTTTGAAATGAAATGAACTTTAAAGATGGCAAAAATATTTGGATTTTTTGTTGTACCTTCAAAATGCTTAACTGTTTTGTTTTGTGTTTTGAGACAAGGTCTACCTTTATAGCCCTGGCTATCCTGGAACTCTGTATGGTCATGCTGGTCTTGGATTAAAAAAATGTTCTTATCTCTGCATCCCAAACGCTGATACCACCAGGCCTATATTCAAGTGTTTTTTGTTTGTTTTTTAATAGTAAAATAGTTTATACTCTAAGCTCCATAAAATAGAGCAAATTATACTAAAAGTTTATAATCCCTAAGTAAGATTTTGGAAAGTAATGTGACTTTTATGAATTCTTTATGTTAATAGTTATTTTGCTATTTACATAAAGAAAAATGAATAAATCATAAGTTTACAATTAGGTTGATAAATATATACACCTATTTAATTATCACTCAGAACAAATGTAGGAATCGACATAATCTAGAGAGTTTTGTTCCCCCTTCTTTTTCCTCAGTTTTTTTTATTAATGTATATTAATTACATAAAAAATAAAATTTTCTTTGTGATATTTTATTTGATTATATAAAGTCCTTAAACCTTGCTGGGCAGTTGTGGCTCACTCCTTTAATCCCAGCCCTTGAGAAGCAGAGGCAGGTGGATCTCTGAGTTTGAAGCCAGCCTGGTTTAGAGAACTAGTTCCAGGACAGCCAGGGCTACATAGAAAAACACTGTTGAATCTTACTGTCATTAATTTCATGACTTTTTAGGTCATTGCCATTCCGTGTTCACTGGGCACAACAGGAGTGTTTCCTGTGCAGTCTGACTCCTCAGTGTGTGTCAGTGAAGTCAAGGGGAGCTCTGCTTTCTGCCTTTTCAAGAGATGGCCTTGCACTGGCCATAACTCTTAATCAGAAAGACCCAAAGGTTGGTAACTAGCATCTGCCCTTACTACTTGATGTTCTTTAAGTGATGTTTTCAGTCCATTATCGTTTGGTAAATTTATATAAATCAGATGTCATAATTTTCAAAAGTTGTTCTGAAGAACTGTAAAATTAAAAAGTTTATCTTGGTGGCAAATCCCAGCATTCTGCAGACTGGGGCAGAAGGATTCAAGGCCAGCCTTGGCTACATCGAAATACTGTTTCAAACACAATTAAACAAAGTAAAAACTAAAAGGATAAAAGAAAAGGAGCGTGCTAATCCCAGCTGTTGGCTGGCTGGGGTGGGAGGATTTCAAGTGTAAAGCTACTCTGAACAACTTAAGCGTGAAGGGCTGTCAGTGCTGCCTGCCGTAGAAACACCACTTCCTTTGTTAGTATAACAGCTCTCTCAGCCTCCAGTAAGTAATACACACAGAAGATAACGCCATTGATTATGTCGTGTTTTCCCATTCTAGGCAACTCAGGTATTATTTATAAACACAGTGAATTTTGTCACTCTCTCTGGTGGCCTTAAAGGATGTAGTAATAAGAATCCTGTGGTTCCAGCTACACTTACCAGGTAAGAACACATGTGCTTGTTTCTTGGAGGGTTTTTGAAGTTTGAAGCTCATAATAAATATGACTTCCTTTGTACTTGGTAAATTCTAGCCTCAAATACTTTTAAAGAAAGAGTAAGGTAGAATATACAAATATATTTTCTTTTTCATTGTTTTTTTTTGTCTTCTTAGGAATGGGATTCTGAGCAGATAGAGCAATGCAAGGCTTTGTTAGAGAGAGTAAAATGAAAAGAGGGAACATGATCCTTCCCTTAGGAAGGCTGGGATATTCACAGTTTTCACAGTTGACATTCATGGCACATGTGAGCTATAAGACTATACAAGTTAGGTGTGGTGGTACACACATTTAATCCCAGCACTCCAGAGGCAGAGGTAGCAGAATCTCTGGGACTTTGATGCCCGCCTGGTCTACAAAGCAAGTTCCAGGACAACCAGGGCTTAATATAGAGAGATCCTGTCTCCAAAAAAATAAAAGGAAAAGACCTGTACACAATTGGAATATAAAGATTTCCAGAGTAGTCAGGTTAGCTGCTTCCCTTCATTCTTTCCCTCCCCTCAGTTCCTTTCCAAGAGCAGTGCTGGTCTCAGCTCTGTAGTCCATTGTCAGATGGGAGAGGAGCTGCTTTTGTTCTGGTGATAGATTGATGCTACCAGGGAGCAGGAGTAGTAAGGAGTAAAGAAGAGCTGTACTGCTGGTGAGTGGGACTTCTAACAAGCCACTGAGTAGATAGGCATGTCTCAGAACCCTCTCAGTTCATTCTGATTAAAAGATAGTGAAGGTATGGTGGGTGGTACATGCCTTTAATCCCGGCTCAGGAGGCAGTCAGGCTGATTTCTCAGTTCAGGGACAGCCTGGTCAACAACGCACGTTCCAGGACAGCAAGGGCTCTTACAGAGAAATCCTGTCTCAGGGGAAAAAAACAAACAAACAAAAAATAAGTTGATTGACTAATTGGCTCAACTTTTGGGAATATTTTCATTTCTGAATTGCTTATAATTTCTAATTGGAATATTGTTGTAGTAAATATATAAGCATTTTTTTCTACAAAGTAAAATTAACAAAGTTTATGTGACAGTATTCTATTACCCAGTTCTTTCTAAAACTGTTATTTACTCTTTCTAGGTCATACTGGGTAGGTGACATCAGTTGGACACATGACAGTCTTTTTCTGGCCTGTGTGCTAAAACGTGGCTCCCTGGTTTTATTGACCTGCCTAGGTGAATTGCTAACTTTAGTTACAGTTGGATGCTCCATAGAATTTGGGCCAGCTGAATTTATTCCTCTTCATCCACTAATAACATATAGGTGAGACATTTGAATTGTTTTGTTTACTTTACATAACTTATTTTCTTTGGTGATTAATTTTATTATGTATTTTTACAAAAACAATTTCATCCCCAAATTTGTCTTTTCTTTTTCTTTCTGTGAGTCTGTCATGTCAATATCTGTTTCTTATCTGTTTCTAATTATTTATAGTTTTCTTCCTATTTCTTTTTGTGGCATAATCGTGGTGAAAATTTGACATTGTGACTATGTAAGTATAAAGTTATTTAAATATTTAATAGTACCAAAAACTTATCTTTACTATGAAAGATAATAAAACATGGCATTATTTTAAAAGTGTAGCACTGAGATAACTTAGTAACTCAAAATTAATATATCAAAGGACAAAAACTGTTGGTGATAGACTGAAGAGGTTAGCCATATTTGGATTTTAGTTGTGAAAGAAGGTAGTGATTTGATTTTGTCATCAGGCAAAACAAGTTTCAAATACTAGTTTTTTTGTTTTCTAGTTGTGTATGTGAGTAAATTGTTCTTTAAGCCCCAGTGTCTTTCCTTGGGAAATGAGGATGACAATAATTGTCTTATAGGATTGGGAAAATGAAGAGTCTTACATTATTATATGTGATTCTTATATAAAATAGGTGCTGAGTAATTTTTTGTTTACTGTATATAGCTAGATGTATATATAGAGCTATTTAAAAATTAATTTGTCTTTAAAAAGAGTGTGTGGAGGTGGGTGCAATGCCAGTGAAGGCCAGAGGACTTTGCTGTCCCTAGAGCTGGTGGTTGTAACTGATGACATGGTTGCTGGAAACCAAACTCCAGTCTTCAGTCTTCTAGTGGAGCAGGAGAAGTTCCTTTTTAAATATTTATTTATTTGTTATGTATACAGTGTATAGAAGAGAGTACCAGATGTCACTATAGATGGTTGTGAGCCACCATGTGGTTGCTGGGAATTGAACTCAGGACCTTTGGAAGATCAGTCAGTGCTCTTAACCTCTGAGCCATCTCCCCAGCCCGGAACATGAGAAGTTCTTTACTGCAAAGTCATCTCTTCAGCCCCAAGAGCTGTTTTCTAATAGGAAAACTGGAAATGGCTTTTGAAATTTATCAATCTATAGAAAGGAAACTGACTTGGGTACCTCCTTGATTACATTTAGCCAAAAAAGCAATGCTTAATTTTTAGTGACAGAGTGATGCTAGGAGAAAGCTGTTGGTTCCTGGAGTGAAAGTTGTGGGTTTTAGGTTTTTTTTTTTCTTTTTTTTAACCTTTATTTTTGATTTTATGTGTACGGGTATGCCTGCATGTATGTCTGAACTTTGTGGTCAAGGCCCAAGGAGGCCAGATGAGGGTGTTAGATCCTCTAGGACTGGAGTTACATACACAGTCTGAACCTCCATGTGCGTCCTGAGGCTGGAACTTGGGCCATTAATTTGTATTTACTGGAATTTTCTCACATTCTCCTTTCAAGTTACTATTTTAAGGCTTTTCAAATTGATGCCCTTTTTCTAATAGATATTCATTATTTGAAAAAATAAAGTTTGAAAATCATGACACATTATTAAATAGTAGAAACATGATTCTTACAATCTTAATCCTCAGAGATAACAATTAACACCTTAGGGTATTGTCTAAACATTAAAGATACTCATGTTGTATTTATAATAATAGTAATATGTTAGTTTCTTTCAATATATGAAAAATTACATAAAATGTGTTTTTATTTTTTTAACTGTACTTTAAAATTTTTTATTTTATTTTAGTATTTTGTGTATGTGTGCATGTGTGCATGTGCATGTGTGTGTGTGTATGGGCACAGGTATGTCACAGGGTATATGTGGAAGTAATTCTCTCCTTCTACCTCAGGCTTGTGTGGCAAATACTTTTACTCACTGAATTCAGTGGGTAACCCTCATCTGGTTGCAATGGGCACTGCATCTGACATTCATGCAGGCAGATCTTCATACACATAAAAGATTAACCTTTACATTAAAAAGAATAAAAGAAAATACTTTCACTGCAGGAACTGAGAGCTTTCTGCTAATATTTATCTGTCACGAAAATTAGGCATTGTTATTTTGCTAAACATAATCAAGGGCGGCATCCCCACACTAGTTTCCTTTTATAGATTCATACATTCTGCAACATCTTGGACACCACTGCTTTTTAATGGTTTCTTACATTGCTCTAATTAGTTTGATTTCATTAGCTAATGAAAAACAATTTATATTTGAAATCTTAGGCATCCTAACTTGTTTTTGTACAATGTTAGAGATCCAACTTGGGGCCTTGCACACAGTAGGCCAGTCATTTATCGCTAGGTCTCCCAGTCTGAATTTTAATAGTTCTCTAGTCTTAAAAAATTACCAAATATTAATATATCTCCTTTATATTCATAAAACATTAAATGTAATAAGAACCTTTATTGTATAGCTAGAGTCTGATATAGAATTATAACATATATTTATGTGAGGAAACTCAACTAATTCTGAACTCATAAAATGTCACTCACTGGTATATTCATTCTCCAAATGTCCTATTTCATTTTTTCTCCTTAATAGCAGTTGTACTTTATTAAAGAGTTGGCTGGCTTTCTTTCTAAAACATATAAATATAGAAATAGAATTATAAGAATTACAATTAGTACAACTGCTAATTCTTAAACAGGTTGCATATATTTTAAAAAAACAAAACATAGTAAATGCCACAAAATTTAGAAAAAATGGAGACGTAAAGACATACTATTTTGGTCAATGTTATATTTCTGGCAGTAAAATATATAAATTTAATAATTTCATTTGATTGCTTTCTCATCATTCTGTGTGGTTTCTTTGTCATTTATTTTGAATAATATGGTTACTTCCTTTAATATCCTTCTCTTGCTGATTCTTGGCTTTTCATGTTTGTTTGCTAGACCACAGCAGTTTACATTTCAAGATTCAAATAATTCTATAGATTCATCAGCTTCTGACAGTGACCCTCTGAGACAGAGGTTTTCTATAAAAGCACACTCACGGCTACCCTACCTTATTATTTCTGATGGATATATGGTCACAACACTTCAGTTTCTTGATAACCAGTCTCCCACTGCACTCATGAGGTCGTTACTACTTGATTCAACTCTGAGACTTGAGAAAAGATACCAAAGTATGATGCTATTGAAGGTACAGTGTGTATCTGTGGTTAAAAAAAAAAAAAATGCCTTTCGGTTTTTTTCAAAGTTAAAACTGTATCAACAGTTTTGACACTAGAAGTTTTAATTGCTTTAGAATTATAGATAAAATTTTGCACTTGGAAATCATCTATCTTTTTTTCTATAGCCCAAGGACAAAGGGTTGAACTTGCGGTCACTGGCTTCCTTAAGGGCTAGCCTGTTAAAGCATCAAGGAAAGGAGAGTTCAATACATGGCCCTGTCCCCAGATTTCTGCAGGCAGAAGAAACAATGAAATTAAGTGAAACTACAGATTTTCAGGTACTTATTAGTACATACTGACTTTATTCTAAGAAATTTATTGGTGTTTTTGTTGTTGTTGGTAAAGGAAATAGAAATTTGAGAGAAACACAGTGATTCTATGCATAAAGCTTGACTGGTAATAAGTGTAATTTTTCTCATTGTGTTTAGGACTTTGAAGGAGAAGAAGCTAATGAACTTGAAGAATTTCCAAACAACTCATTTCCTTTTTGTAACGAAAGAAAAGATCTACTGTTTGGCATTGTCAAGGAAGGAAGATTGGAATTTGCATCTATGTTTGATACAGTTCACGCAAAGGACGAGTCCAAGGAGACAGACAGAACCACTTCAGAACTGCATTGTATCCAGAAAAAACTACTTGCGGCTTGGACTATAGGAATTTCAAAAGATGTAACCGAAAAAAACTCAATGTTAAATTACACAGTACTTTGCATCACTCATTTTTTCTATATTCTTCAGTTTATAAATTGTCCTTTGCCTAAGTATGACCTATTTTTAAATAAGAGTCTAAAGCATAATGCATGGGTACTGTGTATCTTTCAACTTTTCCATCAGTGTTTATCAGTTCACTACTGGGATATGCGATATAGTCAAGACATGGGCCATTTAATAAAGCTGACTTCAAATACTGTAAAGCTTTTATTGACTCAGCCACAAAAAAATGGATTATTCTCAGAGATGCTTTTAGCCTGCTTTTCTTTGCTGCAAATGGTAGCTGACTATTTAAATGGCATCTGCAATCTTCAGCCTGAGACTGTTTCAGCATCAGTGGATGGGAGTAGAACAGCTGAGCTTGACTCATTAGTGGTACCTATTTTTCAAGCTTCTAAGGAAGGTTGGTCTTGGGACTCATCTTTAAATATTTATCCTCAAGTTACAAATCTTGTTCAAAAACCAGGTCACAGGTATGAATACTAATTTTATTATTAAAATACCTCTAGATTTCTTATGGTATAGTAAGGAGTGTATAATTTGATAGATTTTAGTTTACTTATAAGGTTTTAAATTCATAGTACTAATACCAGAATAGTTTTTCACTCAAGAAAAAAACTTTGTAACCATTGGATTCCAGCATTAACATATGTTATTTTAAAAATATTTAAGTACCTGTTCCAGAATAGTAGATTATTCCTGATATATTTATATGATTTTTAAACATTTATTTTTTGTTTTAATTATGTGTATGTATGTGTATGTGTGTGTGGGTGCCCATAGAGGCCAGAAGAGGGCATTGGATCCTCTGGAACTGAAGTTGCAGGCAATTGTGAGCTGCTCAGTATGGGTGCTGAGATGTAAAATGTACATAAAACATTTGTGGAAATCTTGAAGTCTGTATATGCATTTGCCACTGGACTGGGATCATTAACTTGGTCAGTATGTCCCATTGCATCTGTAAAGAAATCAAGTAAAACATTGCCTGTGAAGGGAGCTAAACTTGCTTTCATTACTCATGAGATTTGGTTTTGACTATTATCTGATTTTGTGTACAGATTGGTTGCTCTTTGGAGACTATTGTACAAAAAAACGTTGTGGTATCAAGTACAATTAAGCCGAAGAATTCCTGATAGTGACAGACAGTTACTTGAAAATATAACACATGAAGTATCTTTTGTCAAGAGTCTGTTATGTCATCTACAGACTAACCTGCAGTTGGCTGGGGATAGCTTGCATCAAGCCTTAGACCTTATGCCTACCAATGGTCAGTATCATATTGACAGTTTCTAACTCCTTGGATATGTGAAATGATTACTTGGGGTTTGGCTTTTCAAAATGAGTTGCCCTTACTTGATTTTCAGTATAATTTCAGTCTGGAAATGTATCTACTGAATTTTAAAACAAAGTAAACATTTAAAAGTTACATAATCAACCGTAACTAATTGTTGGGTAAAATCATCCTTAGGTGAAGAGTGGTTTCTATTAGGATCATATGAAAAATCAGTTCATCTGTGGAAAAAGGCTCTACAAGAAACCAAAGAGAAAGGTAAGGGATGTTTAAGTACTGTACTGTATTCTAAATTATTTCTTTTTTTTTTTTTTTTTTTTTTTTTTTTTTTTTTTTTTTTTTTTTTTTTTTTTTTTTTTTTTTTTTTTTTTTTTTTTTTTTTTTTTTTTTTTTTTTTTTTTTTTTTTTTTTTTTTTTTTTTTTTTTTTTTTTTTTTTTTTTTTTTTTTTTTTTTTTTTTTTTTTTTTTTTT